>JALQSN010000183.1:0-87583 GCA_023690525.1 Holotrichia oblita
TATCCGACACTTTAGTTCCTGAATTAAAAAAGCATTTTAAATTATCCAATACGCAGGAAGAACCGGAATTTGAAATACCTAATCAATGGATAGATTCTGCTGACGGTTTTGATAATTTGGATGGATTTTCAGAAATTACACAATTTCCCATAGGCAGAAACAGCCTTTCAATACCGCTTACTTATATTGGTATATGGGATGAAGTAAGAAAGCTTTTTTCTAATTTAAAAGAAGCTGTTGACGCGGGAATGGGTAAAGAACATTTTTCATTTAATGACGAAGGTGCATGTCCTGCTTGTAAAGGAAGCGGTGTAAGCGTACGCACATTGGGGGTATTGGGAGAAGTTAACAGTAAATGCCCTTATTGCAACGGAAAACGTTATAAAAATGAAATCCTTGCCTTTCGTTATAAAGGTAAAAACATAAGCGATATTTTAGAAATGCAAATAAGTCGCGCAATTGAATTTTTTTCGGATAAGCCAAAAATAAAAAAAGCGTTAAGCTTATTAAATGATACCGGGCTTGGTTATTTACTGCTCGGGCAATCGGTTACAACATTAAGCGGCGGCGAAGCGCAAAGAATTAAACTTGCCAAAGAATTAATTAAAAATACAAAAGGAAGAAAATTATACCTTTTAGATGAACCCACAATTGGGCTTAGCGAGTATGATATTAAAAAATTAAACCATGTAATACAAAAATTATGTCAGGCTGATAATTATTTTATTATTATAGAGCATGACCTGTACACCCTTTCTTGCTGCGATTATATTATTGAGCTTGGCCACGGCAGCGCTAATTGTGGCGGAGAAATTATCAGCTGCGGAACACCGGAGGATTTGAAAAACATGCCTAAATCTATTATAGGAACATATTTTTAAAATTTATGTACAGCACAATTATACTCACAAAAAAATACCGGATAATGCGTAAACTTAGCCAACTTTTACGTATTATCCGGTAAAATTAATTTCGTGAATATAACCTCCTGGCAGCATATCAATATGCTCCCCTACCCCTTAAATTAACGTTAATACTTTTTCTTCTAAATCACATATTTTTAAAATCGTATTGCAATAAGGTTTTAAATTGTCTTTATCGCTAAACATTTCAAACGCTGAAAAATCCTGTGGAATCATGTTCCCCATTTGGACAACGAGTTTTGAAATTTCTTCATAAATTTTAGCAAGGTCATCCCTGCCGTTATCCTGTAAAAACTTTACGGCATATTGTCTGTCCAGATATTGTTTGTAGTTGCACATTGCATTTAAATACGGTTCAAAATTATCGTTCCATTCATAAGAAAGTAAAGCATTTGCAAATGCTCTGTGCGCCGCAAGCCCGTTATACTGCCCCGGACTTATACTTTCCTCCTTTATTAACCGAAAAACAAGCTTTAAGGTTTCGTTTAAAATAGTCTTATCGTCAGGTTTTTCACATTTATCCCCAATAATTAAAATTCTAACTTTGCTCCATTTTGCGTTAAATCCCTCGCGCCATTCTGATTTTCTAAAGTAACCCGTATCATCCGGCTCTTCATTATGGTCGTCTTTTACGTTCATAAACGGATTGTACCCTAATAACACCTTTCCATCGTTGTCATATCCGGAAATAACACAAGCATCTGAACAATTTATTACACCCTCAAGCGTAATAACAGGTACGCCTTTATCAATGCTATCCATAATAAGCCGGCTGTCCGTTTCAAAATCGCTCCGTATATGGTGCGTAACGTTATATCCTAACATTTTAAATGTATGCTCAATAATAATCGGAGTATGGATTACATGGTAATTGCCATGATTCCATTCTTGAATGGAAGGCATACTAAAAGATGTTCTAAATGCGCTGCCTGATATAGCGCATACCGTATCGTAATCAAGTTTTTCTCCAATGGCGCTAAAAGCCGAGACAACGCTGTTAACAAATTCGTTTTGCCGCTGCGTGTCAGACCAATCAACCTTAAGCAACTCCGGTATTAAATTTCTTGTCATACCGAATCCCCCTTTTAATGAAAAATCAATTGATATAGGTGAAAATTTATAATATTTCAATTCTGATTTAGAAAATTGAGAAGGCGAACATCCAAATAAACGTTTAAAAGCTTTAGAAAAAGCTTCGAGCGTTTCATATCCGCAAATAAACGCCATTTCTGTAACCGTGGTTTCTTCTTTTGCTAATTTATCCGCCGCATAAGATAAACGCCGGTAACGGATATACTCGCTTACAGAATAGCCTGTTATAACGTTAAAAATATTAGAAAATGATGACGGCGAGTAATTAATCGCTTTTCCCACAGACTCGACAGTTATCGTTTCAAAAAGATTATCTTCAATATAATTAACCGCTTCTTGTATTTTTTTAATCCAAATCAAAATATTACCTCCTGTCCCTAATTAATCAAAATAATTTGCAAGAAATTTGATAAAAACCCTGTTAAAAACGTGCAAGGTTTTATTATAAAGTTCTTATGCGTATTCAGCATAACAAATTTATATTTAAAACGCTTGTTAATATCAACGAAATATTGTCAGGTGATGAGTATACATTCAACGCTTATACTCGCAAATCTAGTTTTTTATCAATTAATGCATAACGATTGATTATGTTTAGTGAAAGCACAATTCTATTTTTCTAATGTCTTGCAATTAAATTGGAAATCACATATATTACATAGAATAAAAACTTTATCTTTATAATTGGATATGTATAGATAGATGTTAATAATTTATATTTTATAAAATGATGAAAGGTTGATATTTTAATGCAATTTAAATTATATACGAATGTACATGAGTTTTACAACGATACTTATGATGTGTTGATGCGTCATGAATCGCAAAATTTAATTCCTCTTGGCAATATCATCATTGGACATGAAGGAAAAGATAAAACAGACTGGCGCAACCCGGAAAATTGGTTTATGGCAACTGTTTCGGATGCTAACGGTATACAACTTACCGCTTTAATGACTCCGCCGCACAATATTACGCTTTATGCAACAGATAATATAATTAACCCAAAAGCTGTAAACTGTTTGATAGACGGCTTAAAAACACATGAAATTCCGGGTGTAATAACTGAAAAAGCCTTAGCTGAGTATTTTACTAAAGAATATACCTCGCGTATGAAAAAATCTTTTAAAATAACAATGAATCAACGTATATATGAACTTACGGCAGTAAACCCCGATATTAAAAAAATTGGTGTTGTTCGGTTATTGAATGAAAATGATATGCACTTTTTTCCATATTGGGTTGAAGCGTTTAATGCAGCGGGGAGTTATGGTAAAACGGAAATGTATATTCCGCAAGAAGCAGAACCCTACCTTTACCGCATAGCATCAAAAAAATTGTATATTTTAGAAGATAATGGGATACCTGTATCTATGGCAGGATTTACAAGAGAAATGCAAACAGCTATCGGCGTGGCATTTGTATATACCCCTCCATATAACCGAAGAAAGGGTTATGCTTCTTCAATCGTAGCTCAAATCAGCCAGCTTGCATTGGATAAAGGGTTTACAAAGTGCGTTTTATATACGGATTTGGCAAATCCCACATCTAACAGCATTTATCAAAAGATAGGATATAAGCCGGTTTGTGATTCGCTCCAAATAGCATTTGAATAGTAACATGATGTGAATTTAGCATTATTTTACCGAAGATGTTACTCATAATAAAAAATTTTGTTGTAGTATCTACAGCAGTTACCTTTAAAAACGGCTGCGTGGTTTATATTAAAGGAGCGTTATTATGGCACATTCTGAAAGGGTTTATACAAGAATTGATATACTACGTAAACATATAGACGAAATGCTTCTTTCACAAGCAGATACTTCATACCGCCGATGTGGATATGTACATCTTTATGGTGTAGGAATGGCAGCTGCGTTGATTGCTCTGAAAAGAGGTTTTGACCCGGAACTTGCAGAAATGGCAGGATTATTACATGATTATATTTGTTATCAAGACAGAAATTTAGACGGAGCTAATCATGCGCACGATTGCGAACCTGTTGTACGCAGAATATTGAACGAAATGAATGTCACTTCACAAGCCGAAACCGAAATGATATGTTCAGCTGTATACAATCACGGGGATAAAAAACAAGTACACTCTAACTTTGATGAAATTATTAAAGACGCGGATGTAATGCAGCATTGGCTTAGAAATCCAAAAGAACCGCTTTCCCGTGATAAAGACAGAGTTGAAAAATTATGTAATGAATTTGGATTAGTATTTGATTTATGTAACGAATAAATGTATTGTATACGAAAGGTGAATTGCATGGATAACATACAATGGCTTCGTGAGAACGGCGGAGCTTCTATTAAACTTCTCATGATGAAAGAGGGCTTGATAAATAGAGAATCGTATGATGCCAATAAACTTGCGGATGAACTTATGCAAAATGAAAAAGTGGAAACAGTATTATCTTATTTTGATCAGTTCATACATTTTCGTTCAATTCCTGATAATAAGTTATGGGGACTTGTTCATAACTGCTATGAAAATTGCTTTGAAATGTTCATGCCGTTTTTAATTCGGATTGGATTTAGTAAGGGGATAAGCATTTTTGATGAAAAAATAGAAATAATGAGAGATGTATATAAATATTTAATGGAAACATACGATTTCCACGGCTTAAATATCATCTGGATGCTTTTAAGCGCCGGATATATTTTTGACGATATGGAGGAACATATAGTTCGTAAAATTGATAAAAGCCATAAAATAACCGAATTGAACACTTTTTGATTTTTACGAAACCAATTTAAACAATATACGTCAACCGAACAGATGGAAAGATTATCTGATTGTAAAAGATAAATACAATCCACACGGAAACGAATATCCCTTACCAACAAACTATGATATCGAATTGTTTTTGGCATATTATCATGTTACCGAAAACGAAACGGTAAAACGAAAAATAGATGATATAATGCGTTTTGTTTTACACCTGAATACCAAAAGACAAAAGGAGATAACGGATGGCATTGGTCGGGAAATACATATCACGCCAGCAGTGCAGGATGGGAACTCCCGATGTTTAATGAAGATGAAATTGAGATAGACGAAAAACAAAAATGGGGCTTTCTGCATAAAGTACAAACAAATTCGCTCTCACCCATCATAGCTGCATCTGATTATTTCAGTAAGTGCATATGCTATTTAAATAAATACCGTACCGAACACGGCACATATACGTTTCCTAATGAGTTTATGAGTTCAATACTTTCACGCCCCTCCAATCCAAGCATAGCCAGCGAAGTGTTTATATCAAAGGATGTTTTGCCTTCGATAAAAAGAAATTATAAAAAAGCGTTTATGTTTGAAGTATACAGTACATTTTTTATGGCTATGTTGAGCAAAAGAGTGTAATTTATATATCTTAGACACAAAAAAAGAAAATGATATGGGGTTGTTGTAAACTTAAAAAATAAGTTTCAGCAACCTCATTATTTTTAAAAATTATTCCTTCTTTCTTTTAAAAAATTTGCTTCATTTATTTTCACATGCTATAATGTGTGAAAATACGGAGGGATATATAAATGGGAAGAATTATTGCCATCGCCAATCAAAAGGGCGGCGTGGGTAAAACCACGACAAATATCAATCTCGCGGCTTGCCTTGCTCAATTAGGAAACAATGTACTCACAATCGACTGCGACCCGCAGGGCAATACAACAAGCGGCCTCGGTATAGATAAAAACAGCTTGGATAAAACAATTTATAATGTCCTGCTCGGTGAATGCCAGCTCGAGGAGGTCATTTTTTCGACCCCTGTTGAAAAGCTTTCCCTTATCCCAGCCAATATTAATTTAGCGGGAGCAGAGATTGAGCTTATCAGTCAAAATGATAGGGAATACCTTTTAAAAAAGATTCTCGGCAACCGAAAAAATCTCTATGATTTCATTTTAATAGACTGCCCCCCTTCATTGAACATATTAACAGTTAATGCGCTAACCGCCGCTGATACAATTTTAGTTCCAATCCAATGTGAATACTTTGCGTTAGAGGGTTTAAGTCAACTTATACATACGGTCAAGCTTGTGCAAAACAGGCTTAATCCAAATCTTAAAATTGAAGGTATAGTATTTACCATGTTTGATTCGCGTACTAATCTTTCGATACAAGTTGTTGAAGAGGTTAAAAACAATGTGGATAAAAAAGTCTACCGCTGCATCATACCGCGTAATGTACGCCTTAGTGAAGCTCCAAGCCACGGCTTACCCATAACTATGTATGACGAAAAGTCCAAAGGTGCGGAGAGCTATATGATTTTAGCCGAAGCTGTTATTGAAAATAATCCTGCTACGATTTTTTAGAGGTGAAATTAAATGAGTGTGAAAAAAGGTTTGGGGAAGGGGCTTGGAGCCCTTATCACCGAAACAAATGTTGCAAAAATCGAATCCGAAGCTAAATCCGGCGTTTTAGAAATCGATATAAATAAGGTTGAGCCAAACAGGAATCAACCGCGTAAGCATTTTGACGATAATTCTTTACGCGAGCTTGCAGATTCTATTTTAGAGCATGGCATATTACAACCGATTCTTGTCAATAAGGAAAAAGAAGGATATTATTCCATTGTAGCCGGAGAACGCCGCTGGCGGGCGGCAAGGCTTGCAAAGCTCAGCACAATCCCGGTTATAATCAAGGATTATTCGGAATCTGAAACTTTACAAATTGCGCTTATCGAAAACCTTCAGCGCGAAGATATCAACCCCATAGAAGAAGCCTTAAGCTACAAGCGTTTAATAGATGAATTCTTCTTTAGACAGGAAGATATAGCCGCAAAAATAGGAAAAAGCCGAAGCTCCATTTCATACTGCCTTAGCCTTTTGCAATTGGATACGCGTGTACAGGAATTATTAGCAATGGATGAATTGTCTCCTTCGGCCGCTAAAACGCTGTTGCAAATAGAAAACGGCGATATGCAGCTTGAAGCTGCTGAAAAAATTGTTGAGGAAGATATGTCCGCCTCTAAAGCTGAAAAATATGTAAAATCGCTTATATCCGAAGTTGAGGAGGTACACGATAAAAAACCCGCATCAAAAGGTTACACTCATTTGGAGCGTGATTTAAACCAAATACTCGGCACAAAGGTAAACATTAAAGAAGGTAAAAACAAAGGTAAAATTGAAATTGAATATTATTCGCCGGAAGACCTTGACCGTCTGATGGGTGTTTTTAAAGGAATCATAAAAGAATAATAAATATTATACATACGAATTTAATAAACATTGCATAGCCGCATATATAGAACGGAGAATTACATGGATAGCGTCATACAGGCGTATGGAAATTATATAGTTATAGGGTTGTTATTTTTTTGTGTTGTTTTATTAATTTTATGCGTTGTATCGCATATAAGGATATCGAAGCTTAAGCTTCGGACAAACCGCTTTATGAAGCAAGGTATTGATAAAAGCATTGAAGAGCTTTTAAATGAATATATTAATACTGCTCACGCTGTAGAAAATAAGCTTGACTACTTAACAAAAACCATAGATGATATTGATTTAAGGCTTTCATCTTGTATTTCTAAAACAGGGATTGTAAGATATAACCATTTTGACGATGTTGGCGGCGACTTATGCTTTGCGCTTGCCCTTTTAGATGAAAATAAAAATGGTACTGTTATTAACTCCATTTTTTCAAGGGAAGGTTCTTATGTTTACGCTAAACCAATTGAAAACGGTAAAAGCTCTTATTCCCTTTCCGACGAAGAAAAACAAGCAATAACTTTGACTGATAAAAAATGAATTAATTCCATACGCTGGAAAGAATAAATACAGAGAATTAAACACACTTTACAGAGAGGAAATAAAAATTTGGAAATAATTAATTTTGAAAATGTAAGCTTTGAATATGTACGGCTAGACGAAGACCATAAAATAAGCCAAAGATTTGAGGCTTTAAAGGGAATTAATTTCACCGTAAATAAGGGTGAATTTGTCGCGGTGCTTGGGCATAACGGCTCCGGCAAATCAACTCTCGCTAAATTGATAAACGCACTTTTACTTCCCTCTATGGGTAAAGTTATAATAAACGGTTATGATACTGAAGATGAGGAAAATATGTATAAGGTGCGTAAATCCGCCGGAATGGTTTTCCAAAATCCTGATAATCAGATTATAGCCTCCATTGTTGGCGAGGACGTTGCGTTTGGTAGGAAAATTTGGGGCTTAATCCTGATATTATTAAAGAGCGCGTAACCTCATCTCTTAAAAACGTAGGTATGCTCGACTATATTGAAAAATCGTCGCAGTTTTTATCTGGCGGGCAAAAACAAAGAATCGCAATTGCGGGCGTTTTGGCAATGGAACCGGAAATAATAATCCTTGACGAACCAACGGCTATGCTTGACCCTATAGGGCGTAAGGATGTTATGAAAACCGTAGATAAACTTAACAAAGAAAAAAACATTACAATCGTGCTTATAACACATTTTATGGATGAAGCAATTTTAGCAAACAGGGTACTTGTTATGGAGGACGGACAAATCGTTATGGACGATACTCCCGCAAAAGTTTTTTCACAGGTCGAGCGTATACGCGCTTTGCGCCTTGATGTTCCTCAGGTATCTGAGCTTAACCATTTGCTTATAAAATCGGGTTTTCCTATGCCCGATGGAATATTAACTATAAAAGAAATGACGGATGCATTATGTCTATTGAAATCAAAAACTTGAGTTATATTTATAACAAAGGTTCGGCATTTGAAAAAAAAGCGTTGGACAATATAAATTTAACTATAAAAACCGGTGAGTTTATCGGCTTGATTGGGCACACCGGTTCGGGAAAATCAACCTTAATACAACATTTTAATTCGCTTTTAGCGCCTACTTACGGGCAAGTTTTATTAAATGGAGTAGATATCAACGCAGATAAGAATAAGCTTTCCGAAATAAGGCAAAGAGTTGGGCTTGTTTTTCAATATCCGGAACACCAGTTGTTTGAGGTTAGCGTATACAAGGATGTTGCGTTTGGGCTTCAATTTTTAAATCTCGACCATTTAGAAGCCGACGCGCGTGTGCGAAACGCTTTGTCTTTGGTTGGTTTATCGGAGGATTATTACGAAAAATCACCTTTTGAGCTTTCCGGAGGGGAAAAAAGACGCGCCGCGATTGCGGGAGTTTTAGCAATGAAGCCTGAGGTGCTTGTTTTAGACGAGCCTACCGCCGGTCTTGACCCAAAAGGCAGAGACGAAATTTTAGCAAGAATAAAAGCTATGCATGAAGAGCTTGCAATAACCGTTATTTTGGTTTCTCATAGTATGGAAGATATTGCACGGCTTGTGGATAGGATAATAGTTATGGCTGACTCTCGGATTGTTTTATCCGGCAAGGTGGAAGAAGTATTTAACGAAACGGAGCTTCTTGAAGGTATTGGGCTGGCTGCGCCCCAAATCACATATTTAATGAAAGAACTAAATAAAAACGGCTTTAATGTAAACAACAGAATTTACACAGTCGAAGACGCTTTTTGTGCCATAAAGGATGTGATATCATGAATGAGCGTATAACAATTGGGCAATATTATCCCGTCCACTCATATATCCATAGCCTTGACCCGCGCATTAAGCTTTTTGGTGTGTTTATTTATATTACAATGATTTTTTTTGCGGATAATATTTATTCATATTTATTTGCTGCCGCTTGTTTAATAATTACAATTTGTATGTCAAAAGTGCCTATTAAATTCCTTTTAAAAGGTTTAAGAAGCATATTATTTATTCTTATGTTCACTTTGGTTCTTAATGTTTTTTTTACTCCGGGCAATACCGTTGTTTTTGAATTTTATTTTATTAAAGTAACTTTAGAGGGATTAATTATAGCCGGAAAAATGGCTGTCAGGCTTGTTCTTTTAATAATATCCTCGTCGATTCTTACATTAACCACAACTCCCCTATCTCTTACCGACGCTATTGAATTTTATTTAAAGCCATTTTCAAAAATCGGATTACCCGCTCAGGAGATTGCTATGATGATGACTATTGCCCTGCGGTTTATCCCAACGTTAATGGAAGAAATGGATAAAATTATGAAGGCTCAAAAAGCGCGTGGTGCAGATTTTGAATCCGGCGGTATTTTAAAAAGGGTAAAAGCTCTTATTCCTATTTTAGTTCCGTTATTTGTTTCATCATTTCGGCGCGCTGAGGATTTAGCCCTTGCAATGGAAGCTCGATGCTACAGGACGGATATTAAACGTACAAAAATGAAAGAGTTAAAATTTAAAAGAATTGATTATGCCGCTTTAATTTGCGTAATAGCATTTACCAGCGGTATATTAGCGCTTAAACTCATGATTATTTAAAATAATAAGAATTTACTTAAATTTTAATTATATATTCGGTGCTTAATGTTTTACGTCTTCATTATTAAAACCGAATGTTTTTCATTAATTCTAGGCGGCAGTAATGATTCTATTTAAAAATCATTCTGCCGCTTATATAATGGTATTTTAAAATAAATTCTTTTAAACTATTTTTTATCGGCAGGTGTAAAATGATAAAAATTTTATTAACAATTAGTTATGACGGAACAAATTATGCCGGTTGGCAAACGCAAAACAATGCCGTAGCGGTACAGGAAAAAGTTGAGGAAGCTTTAAATGCGGTATTTAAAACACCAATAAAGGTTGTAGGCGCAGCAAGGACGGACGCAGGCGTACATGCTCTGAATCAAAAAGCGTCTTTTTTTATACCCGAAATAAAAATCCCAATGGAAAATCTGCCTCTTGTATTAAATTCACAGCTTCCTTGTGACATAGCAATTACCGAAGCTGCCGTCACCGACTCTGATTTTCACCCTCGTTTTCACGCAAAAGAAAAAATATACCGTTATCAAATTTTAAATCAAAGGCTTCCAAACCCTTTACTGCGTAATTACACATGGCTCGTACATTACGAATTGGATTTGGATAAAATGAAAAAAGCCGCTCAACTTATGGCAGGTACTTACGATTTTAGTGCGTTTTGTGCTTCCGGTGCATCAGTTAAAACGTTTGTCCGCTCACTTTATGACGTCTCCATAGAAAAAGACGGAACGCTTATAACCATATATGCACGCGGTAATGGATTTTTGTACAATATGGTACGTATTATAGCGGGAACTCTCATGTACGCCGGGTGCGGTAAAATTTCTCCTGAGGATATACCACAAATAATTCTTTCCCGTGACAGAACCCGCGCCGGTATCACCGCACCCCCGCAGGGGCTTACTCTTTTTAAGATTTTTTATTGACATTAAATAGTTTATATACTATAATTATCGCGCTTGTTTAATTCTTTTTGCTCCCGTTAGCCCCGGAGCATAAGAAAATGTACAGTTATTATCAGGCAGGAGGTTCAATTTAATGAGAACGACATATATCACCAAAGCGTCGGATGTTGAGCGCAAATGGTATGTGGTTGACGCCGCCGATCAAACGCTTGGCAGGCTGTCAGCAGAAGTTGCCAAAATCCTACGCGGAAAGCATAAACCAATCTTTTCACCGTTTATTGATACCGGTGATTACGTAATTATTGTAAACGCCGAAAAAATAAAAGTTACAGGAAAAAAACTGGATCAAAAAATATATAAACGCCATTCAGGCTACGTTGGCGGCCTTAAGGAAACTCCTCTTCGTGTTATGCTCAACAAAAAACCCGAAGAAGTTCTCCGCCACTCCATTAAGGGGATGCTGCCAAAGGGCGCATTAGGCAGGCAAATGTTTAAAAAACTGCATGTCTATGCTGGTCCGGAACATAAGAATCAGGCTCAGAAACCGGAAGCCTTGGAAATTAAGTTTTGATTTAGGAGGGTTTTCATTTGAATATAGCGAGATATTACGGAACAGGCAGAAGAAAAAGCTCCGTAGCCAGAGTGTATTTGTCGCCGTAAAGCGGCAAAATTACTGTTAATAAAAGAGATATTGACGATTATTTTGGGCTTGAAACACTTAAGCTCATTATACGCCAACCGCTCGTTTTAACTAATAACATTACAAAATTTGACGTTCGTGTTAACGTAAACGGCGGCGGTTTTACCGGTCAGGCAGGAGCAATCCGCCACGGTATTTCACGCGCACTTCTTCAAGCGGATTCCGAACTTCGCCCCGCGCTTAAAAAAGCCGGGTACTTAACCCGCGACCCGCGCATGAAGGAAAGAAAGAAATACGGTCTTAAAGGCGCGCGCAGAGCACCTCAGTTCTCTAAGAGATAGTTTTTTATCAAAAACAAACCCCCGTAAATATGGAATTTACGGGGGTTTTTATTATATATTTATTCATTTTTTATCGTATATATATCTGACTTAATAATTAAAATTGCAATAACGCCGCTGCTTTAGATGAATCCTCATTCGCTTGCATAAGCATAGCTGTTGAAGCTTGCATAAGTACATTACTCTTTGTAAGGTTCATCATTTCTTTTGCCATATCCGCATCCATAATACGAGACATTGCATCCGCTGTGTTCATTGAACCTATCCTTGCGTAATTTTGAGAATGATCAAGCCTAGTCATGTAAGAACCGTAGCGCGCTCTTGCTGTTGTTATAATATCTAAAGCATTATCACAAATAGAAATAGTATTTTGTGCATTTGGTATATTGGTAACATCACAATTATTAATTAATATTGTTTGCGCACGAAGATCCTGAAGTTCAAGATCCATCATCTGGTTAGCGTTTGCGCCAATTTGAATTTTAAGTGGAACTGTACTAGGCGAGGCAACCGGTATCGTGTTATAATTTATGCCTTGTGCGTTTAAATCAGCACCCGCAACAACACTCGCAACTTCCACCTGCACATTTTTACGATCATCATCGGTTAACGTATCATTTGAAGCATAAATAGCAAGCTCCCTTATTCTATGCACCATATCGCCTATTGTAGCAGCAGCTCCATCCGCAACATTAAGCAAATCAAGACCTTCACCAATATTCATTTCTGCTCTGTCAAGCCCTCTTACTTGTGACATCATTTTTGAACCGATAGCAATACCGGCGGCATCGTCCGCAGCATCATTAACTTTAACCCCGGACGCTAGTCTCTCTTGCGCTTCCTGAACCTTAGCGTTTTCAATTTTAGTATCTCTGTATGCTGTAAGACCGCGTAAATTTGTATTTATAACCATATAGACCATCCCTTTTCGCATTATATGCCTATTCAAATAAATATGAAATGGCCGACAAAGAATTTTAGCTATTAAATTCTGCCAAAAAACGCAGGATTATTACCTAGCCCCCCATGACGGCAGTTTTTTTATATAATTATTATATAGATAAACTCCATTTTTTTCAATGATCATTATAAATTTATATATAATTATTTTTTATAATTTCTTATCATGTTACTTAATCTATTTATAGCTTGAAAAACGTATAAACACCATATTATTAAAATAAATGATAAATATAATTGATTAATATACTTATACTCCTACGTTTAATATACCTTAACCGCTGTAAATCGTTATGTAAATAAACTTAGCTGCATATTTTCGTCATCATCATGTTCAATAATATCTTCACACGGGAAAACTGACGCATTAAAATCCATTTTAACAATATCCTCCGGCGTTAATTCGCCGTTCAGCCACGATTCTATTTGATTTACGCGAAGAATAACAGGCATTCTGTCATGAATATCCGTAACGTCTCCGACCGCGCCTTTGGTTATAATTACAAATTCTTTGCCGTCGGGAGTATCTCTGTACAGCCCCGCAAAAAATAATAAATTTCCTTCCGTATCTTTTATAAAATGCTTTATTTTAGGCTGTTTTTTCATTTTAGTTTGTGATTCGGGAGCTTGTTTATTAAGCTCCTTCTCTTTCCATTCATAATATTCTCTCGCGGGAACAACACATCTGCCGTTATCAATATGATTTATAAATGTAGATTTAGATTTCATTGTTTCAGAACGCGCGTTAATAATAACACCCTTGCCGTCCCAACGTTTAAATCCAAATCTTGCGTTTTCAAAAGATACGCCGTCATCTTGTTTTATTATAACAGGTGCTTGACTGGTCGGGACTATCTCGCCGGGTTTTTCAGCATAATCCTCAAAATCATCCCTTACCAAACGTAAAGATATTTCTTGTATAATTGCGCGTATTTTAATAATCTCATCTTCAGTCAAGGCTAAATACCTACCGCACATAAAATCACCAATCCCTTGTTGTTGCAGTTTTTTCTACATTCAACTCACCGAATTTATCAATAAGTTTTTTAATTCGCTTATCCATGTCAATGCATATTACATTTTCCGAATCGAAAAGCGAAAGCTGCTCGCATTCGGATAAATTATCAACCCGCACTCCTACCGAACGTATTGGATTATCCCAGCGATAATGCTTTTTATACAAATCGTACGCTTTATTAAAAATAATGTTAACATCACCCGTGGAGTGTTTTAAGCTGCATTGATGAATAATCTTGCTAAACCGGCTGTCTCTTATGCAAATACTTATACACGACGTTTTAAGCTTATGCTTCTCCAATCTTGCGCTGACCGCTTTTACCAACAGATATATTATTGCGCTGACCTCCTCGTCTGTGCAAAGGTCTTCCGGCGGTGTAATCGTATTGCCAATACTTCCTATTTTATCAATGTTAGGTTTGAAATCTCTATCATTTCCATTAGCAAACTGCCATAAATCATAACCTACCTTGCCAAGAAGCTTAATGAGATGCTTTGGGTCAGATCGCGCAATATCCCCTATCGTTTTAATTCCCGCATCCATCAATACCTTTTTTCTGCAAGCTCCCACAAACAGAAGGTCTGAAGCGGGCAAAGGCCACACAAGCTCTTTGTAATTATCCTCGGTAATAACAGTGATACCGTTTGGCTTGTTCCTATCTGACCCAAGCTTTGAAAAAATATAATTATAACTTACTCCCACCGAAACGCTTAAATTTAACGAATACATTACTTCAATTCGTATTACCTCTGCAATTTGCTTTGCTTCGTCTATTGTAACGTTTGAGTCGAAAATAACCCAAGATTCATCCATGCCGTAAGGTACAATTTTATCGGTATACTTAAGGTAAACATCCCTAGCCTTTCGCGTTTCTTTAAGATATTTTGGGTAATCGGCTCTAACATACCCAAGATTCGGGCAGATTTGTTTAGCCTGATAAAAGCTTAAACCCGTAAGGACTCCGGCTTTTTTTGCCAACGCATTTTTTGACATAACAATACTATGACGCATTTCAGAATCACCGCATACCGCGATTGGTATTCTTTTATATGAAGGATTATATTTTTCCTCAACACTGGCGTAATAATTATCCATGTCACAATGCAGTACGCAACCCATAGCACCATCTCCGATTATTATAATTTTTTAAATTGTTTTCCGTCAATATACTAAGTGAGGGATGAAAATGAAAATGCTTTTCTTTCATTTTCATCCCGAACGACGTTGATACTGCATGAGGGATTCTTTTTATTCCTCATGCAGTATACAAAACAACGTAATTACGGGTATTAAAATTATTTTATTAAGAAATTCTTGACTCTTTTATTAATATGATATACTATAAGCGAAATATAATTCGTCATATTTTGTCTTTTTTGTGAAGAAATATTCAATATCAGACGAATTATTATTCGTTTTATTATGATATGCGAATTATTATTCATTTGTCAAGATGGTAACTTAGTTAATACATATGGAGGTGGCTTTTATGTCTTTTGGCGATAACCTTAAAACGCTCCGAACCAAAGCTGGTGTTAAACAGGGCGAGCTTGCAAAAGAGCTTAACGTAACAGTGCGTTCAATACAAAAATATGAAGGCGGAGTAACTTACCCATCCGCGGAACTGCTACCTAAAATTGCAAAATTTTTTAATGTGTCTATTGATGAACTTATGAATGAGCAGGATGAATTTATTGCTTTAGCTTATGAGCAAGGCGGTAACAAATCCGCAAAAGAAGCAAAAGAGTTGATTTCTGGAGTTGTTGGCTTGTTTGCGGGAGGACAATTATCAGACGAAGATAATGATGCGGCTATGAGATTTATTTCAGACGCATATTTTACGGCTAAAACTGAAAATAAAAAATATACTCCAAAAAAGTATATTTTAGAGAATACCGCTAAATAATTTCACGCGTAAAATAAGATGGGTTTAAGTAGGTGACGCTTATGATGCATGATAATATACATGCACAAGTAAAGAAGATAGTTAATATTTGCGGTACTCGTGACCCTATGAAGATTGCATGTGAACTAGGTATCCATATTGCATATAGGGATGATTTTAATTCACTTAAAGGTATGTACGCCATTGTTAAGCGTAACCGGTTTATTGCAATAAACAACAATTTAAATAAACAGTTGCAAAAAACAGTATGCGCCCATGAAATTGGTCATGACCGGCTTCATCAGGATTTAGCAAAGCTTGGTACTATACAGGAATTTATGCTGTATGATATGCAGCGGCGTCCGGAATACGAAGCCAATATTTTCGCCGCTGATTTATTAATAGATGATAACGATATTTTTGATTGTATAAATAGTGATTATGACGTTCCCATGATTGCCGGAACGTTAGATATTGATATAAATCTTGTTCTGATTAAGCTTGATTCTCTCCGGTTAAAAGGATACGATATCCGTGTTCCTTTCAGAGCGCAAAGCGGCTTTTTAAAGCAGTAAAGATGATTTAAATTAGCCTTAAAATTAAAACAGCGTCTGCAAATGCGGACGCTGTTTTTTGATTTTCATTTTCATAAAATCATCTAGCCGAATATTCAATGCAAATAAAATTTATATAATGTATAGAATTATTAATTACTCCATTCTTATTGCGGAAAGCGCTGATAATTTCATAGCGCGGCGTGCGGGAAAATAACCGGACAACATACCAACCACAGCCGCTCCAGCTAAAGCTGAAAGGCACAACCACACAGGTATGGATGACACTCCACCCTGACCTGAGCTATATCCCATTTCTAAAAACGATATTCCAACTTTATTAACAACAAATGAAACAATGTAACTTATACCTATACCCAACGAACCGCCAAAAAAACCTATCATTGCAGCTTCAAGTAAAAATAATCTTTTAATATCCTTCAGCGACGCGCCTATAACCTTCATTATACCGATTTCTTTTGTGCGCTCGTAAATGGACATAATCATTGTGTTAGAAATACCAATTGCCGCAACAAACAGCGCCACGCCGCCAATTGCGCCAAGGAGCACTTGAAGCGAAGCTGCGTATTCTTTCATTGAGTTTAAAGATTCAATCATGCCGTATGCGTTAAAACCCATATCCTTTATTTGATTAAGCCCTTCCTCCACATAATCTATGTTTTGAAATTTTACGATAGCATTTTCATAACCCTTTGCCTTTTTATTATTTGAGCCTCCTTGCTGCTGATACATGCTACTTTCCCATTTTTGCTGGTCGGCTTTAATTTTTTGCACCTCGTCTATTGCCATATATACATAATAATCCGTATCGCCTTTAGACGGAAGCCAACCCGCAACTTTTACGGTGTACGGCTTAACCGGTTTATAATACTGGTCGCGTATCGGGTTCTTTTCACCAAACCCCCAATCGTACGACATCTGTATTTTATCGTTAAAAATATCTATCTTTGGAACACGCGTATCCGGTTCGCCGCTGCCTGCCCACCAATATTCCCAAGTTTGAAACCTGTCCCTGGGATTATTAAAATCAAACGGTACATTATAACCAAATACAACCTCGTATTTACTCTCCCCTGTAAAAAGATGTCCTTCCTTTGGGATATACCCAAGTAATTCCATCGCTTCAGGGTCTATTCCCCTTATTTGCAAGCCTGTTTGAAATTTACCGCTTACCGCTTTTAAATAAGTATCTTCAAAAGCGGTTGCGGTTAAAACTCCAGGTATTCGTTTAAATGCTTCAATTGTTGTCTCATCAAGTATAAGTTCGCTTGAACCTCCACTTGAAGACGAAGAAGAAATTGCGATTCCTCCCCCTCCTGCACTTCTGTACATACTGTCGTAATTATACGGCTTGCTTACGTTTACCGTTGTCAGGTCGCCCATTTGGCTTAGGTATTTAACATAATTTTCGTTCATTCCGATGCCTAAGGATATCATGATTATTATAGAGCAAGTGCCTATCACCACACCCAATACTGTTAGGAATGTACGCAGCTTGCGTTTGAATAAGCTTTTTACTGCCATACCGATAATATCAATATTACTCATCCAAATCCATATCCTTTCGTTTCTTTCTTACCTTTCTTATCACGAAAAATATTATAAGCCCCAACACAACCACTGTTGCCGAAGCCGATATTATAAACACCGGTCTTTTTATAAAATCCAAAACCTTACCCACTATTCCTTTTTCAGGTTCCATTGGCATCATATCAAACCCTTGGTCAGGCATTCCACCCATTCCCATATCCATTTCAGCCACATTTACGGAAAATTCTACTATATCCTCTATCTTCTCACCGGAATCGTCCTCATAGCTTATTATAATCTTGCCGTTTTTTTGCCCCGGTTCGTTCGGTATAAATACTGCGTCGTACATTTCGGAATATCCCGGCTGAAAATTACTGTAATAACTTGATGTGTTAGCCATATTAAACTCGCCTTCCATTTTAATCATCAAATTGGAAAGCGTTACCTTGCCTGTGTTGAAAAAATCAAAATATACGCTAATCGGCTGTCCGACAAAGCCATCCGGCGCAATATTTATATCGCTCGTTTCAAGTTTTGTCACTTGTTTTACGTTTATACCGAACTCTTCTGTGGATTTGTATTCATTTCCGTCCTCGTCTTCGTACTCGAAATTTACGTTAATTATATAATTCCTCGGGTCAGCGTCGGGTACGGTATAAAACGTTAAAAATTCCTCAACCTCTGCTTTTGGCGTAATCTCGTCTATATAAAAAGTGTTGCTTGCGCCTACAGGTGTAAAAACATTACCTTTCTTTTCGGTTTCGTTAAGTGCGGACAAGGACGCTTTAACATTTTTAATTGTCCGCTGACTGTGAGTATTTTTAAACGCTATCGTTAGGTCAAAATTTTGACCAGCTTTAACGACTATCGGGTCTGATTCATACCTGCTTATTATAATTTTGGGAACACTTTTCTTTTCGTCTTCTTTTTGTCCGCTTCTGGATTTGAAATATTAACTCCCGCATATTGCGAAAATGATTTTGTTTCTGTTAAACCTTCATCAGTTTCCGCTCCAGTTTCATAGGATATAGTAAAGCCTATCGCATAATTACGCGTTTCAGCTTTGCTTGTTGCCGCAAAGGTAAAGGTAACGTTTTCTGTTTGTCCCGGCTCTAAACCGTTTATAGCAATTGTATCTGCGGATTTCGGTACAAGTGCGCCCTCTGTTCCGGCCGACGCTGTAATCGTTACAGCAGGTGATGCCATTTTACCGGTATTTGTTATCGGAATAATAACATTAAAATCCGTTCCTACCAAAAGCTGAGAAACTGGATAAGTTATCTGCCCGGTTTTTATCTGCGCCGTATCGGAAGTTTCCCCTGTTCTTGATACTGCCGCATAGTAGGAATACGTGTTTTCCTTCTGCTCACCTTTCGCATCTTTATAAGCAACCGTAAAGGTTAATTTATAAGTTCCGCTTTTTGCTTTATCAGAAGCTTTTAATCCAAAAGATACATTTTTTGTTCCTTTTACAGGCATATCTCTAAAATAATGACTGCCAACCGAATCCGTTAAATAAATCCCGTTAGACTCCAAGCCGTCTATTACAACTTGTACATCCGTTACCGTATCATTTCCTGTGTTTTCTAAAAACGCTTCAAGTGTAAAATTATCTCCTGCTTGTATAATCTGTTTGTCGCTGTTAAATTTGTAAAGAATAACATTAGATGCTCCGGCTGCTGTGTCCAATTTTATATATACTGTGTCTTTATCTGTTATTTCTTTATTTTCCTCGTCAATATATGTGTACATAAGCGTAATCGGATAAATTCCCGGTGCAGCGTTACTGTCCGGCTCAAATTTTAACTTAACGTCCGCCGTTTGACCCGCGCGTATTGACTTTATATAATTGGTATCTTCCGTAAAATAGACAATCATCGGAGTAGTTGTGGGAATTTCAAGCTGCACAAGAATGTTTGAAGCTTGTCCTGTGCCAATGTTTTTTAATGTAACCTGGCTTGTACGCCAAGACGTATCTTTTAACGTTATAACCGTCGGCTCCTGCACTTTGATTTTTGGCAGAATCGGTTTTGGAGTTGGTGTCGCATTTAATTGCTTCTGTAAATCCTCAATTATTTTTGCCATATTACTTTGATATTCATCAAATTCTTTTTGCCATTCCGCTTCCGTTTTAGCTTCGGCTGTCATAATAGATGGGGAACATAGCGTTCCAGTTACCGTTATTACAACAACAACTAATAAAGTTAGTAATCTTTTAAACAATTTAATATCCTCCTTTGGTAGGGTATCCCAACCATATTTTATTCAATGCTTTCAACCATGCCGTCTCTTATTTTAATAATTGTATCAGCATACCTTGAAATCTCAAGGTCATGGGTTACAATAATCAGAGTTTGCCTGTTTTTCTTAGCAATCGATGTAATCAAATCCATCATTTCTGTAGTGGTTTTTGTATCAAGATTGCCAGTCGGCTCGTCCGCAAAAATTATGGACGGATCGTTTATAAAAGCTCTGGCAATACTCACTCTTTGCTGCTGCCCGCCGCTCATTTCGGAAGGTTTATGCTTAGCCCTATTTTCAAGCCCCACCGCTTTAAGCATAGCCATCGCTTTTTTATTGCGTTCCTTTTTAGGAACTTTTTTAAATATCAACGGAAGCGTCACATTTTCAAGGGCAGTCAAGGTTGGTAAAAGATTATAGGATTGAAAGACAAAGCCTACGTTTCTCTGTCTAAATAAAGCCAGTTGTTTTTCGTTCATTTTTTCGATATTTTTGTTTTTAAAAATTATCGAACCTTTTGTAGGCTTTTCAAGACCGGCTATTAAATTTAAAAGAGTCGATTTGCCCGAACCTGATGTACCCAACAAACAATAAGTTTTTTCTTTTTCAAAGGTTAAGTTTATATTGTCGAGAGCGATTATTTTTTCATCGCCCATCCGGTAAACTTTTCGGACGTCCCTTAACTCAATAATAGTCTCCAAGCAATCACCTCCAACTCATATTTATATTTTTTATATTCTTCCTTTAATATTTATAGACGAATTATATACTATTTTGTTGCAAAAAAGCAAAAAAATAAAAAAGGTTGTCCACAAATATATTATATGCGGCGGACAACCTTCTTATTTCTTTTTACGTTATACTCGTGAAAGATATTTAATTTTTCTAAGACTCATATACGTTACAGCCATATAACTCAGATAAAGAATTATGAAAATACACATATATACGAAAATTCCTTGTACTAATAAATGGTTTTTATTTAAAACAGAGTTCAATAGCTGTTCTAATGGGTATAGACTAAAAAACATAAGCATGACAGCCATTAAAACAGGAATTGTAAAGTTCAAAAATACTTGCTTGAAAAGCGTTTGGTTGAGGTTTTCTAAATTCGTTCCCAATTGCTTTAATATAATATATTTTTGTTTATGCTCACGAATATCAACAATTTGCTGTAAAGCAATGATTGAAAAAACAATTAGCGTAAATAGTACGGCGATATAAAACTGTGCAAAACCCATAACTATATCTTCTTGTACTCCAATAAGCGCACCGTTATTAAATGTAAAAATCCATCCGTTTACAAAAGAAACCATCGCAATTAGCAAACATCCGGAAATAATCGTTGACATACGAACCAACGTTTTTGCTTTTGACATAAGCTGTCCTATGATAAATAAACATTTATCATGGTACAATAAACAGCCGTGCTGTTTGCGATACCATGCAAGCCATCCGAATATTGACGCATAAAAGCCGTACAGGATGATTCCTATATTAAACGCAATAGTTGATGATGTAAGTAGGCTAAAATGAGTTATCTGATAACAATAAACTAAAAAGGCTATAAATGAAGCAATAGATAATGAAATTAAACGCGGCATATTTGCCTTGTACTGCTCGTTATCCTTACGGAAATTAAGCAGATTCTTAATATTCAACCGCCTAATATATAACACAGTTAAAATCAGCGAAACGGAATGTGTAATAATAAAGCACACACAAGTTTTTAAAGCAGCAAAAATTATATCTTGAAAATTCCATACTGCGGAAAAAATTGAAAGAATAATTAAAAATATTAATAACCCCAAAAAAAGACCAATGAAAAGGGCAAATAATCCCAGTAGCATATGCTCCCCAAAATACAACAGGCTGATTTTGTTTTTAGAAACACCGGATAATGTATAGATTGCAAATTCTTGACTTCTTCGTTTCAACATAAACCTATTCATATAAAACATGAGAAAAAATAACGTCAGCATAAGAAGCGCAGGCATAGAGTTCGTCATAAAAACACCGCTGTCGTTTATGGAAAAATCTAAAAATACCGGAAGCATAAAAGCCGCAAGCAACATTGCCGCAAGTACCGTCAAAGTCAATAGATATATAAGATAATCGTGTATCCTGTTTTTTATATTGCGGAAAGTTATTTTAACGAACATCATTTTGCCCTCCACCCCAAACCGATAATGTATCTAAAATTTCGTTAAAAAATTCCCGTTTTGATTTTTCCCCTTTTATAAGTTGATTAAAAATTTTCCCGTCCTGCAAGAAAAAAACCTTTTTACAATAACTTGCCATTACTGCGTCATGTGTAACCATAAGTATCGTGCAAAATAAATCTGTATTCATCACTTGCAAGGTTTCCATCAATATTTTTGCAGATTTAGAATCCAATGCCCCTGTGGGTTCGTCGGCAAGTACAATTTTAGGCTTTTTTATGATAGACCTTGCACAAGCGCACCGCTGCCGTTGACCGCCCGATATTTCGTATGGATATTTGTCTAGGATTTCTTCAATACCAAATTGTTTCGCAATTTTTATTACTTCTTGCCTGATTACAGAAACAGGCTTATTTAACATAGTAAAGGGCAAAGCAATATTCTCATATACCGTTAATGTATCTAAAAGGTTGTAATCTTGAAATATAAAACCAATATATTTTTCCCGAAAAGCGGCTAATTCACGTTCCGGCAATTCGGATATATCTGTTCCATCAAAAAAGATATGCCCTGCGCTTGGACTGTCAATGGTAGCAATCATATTTAAAAGTGTTGTTTTACCGGAGCCGGACGCACCCATAATTCCAACAAATTCTCCTGCTTTTATTTCTAAGGAAACATCATCAATCGCTTTTGTAACGGTTCCTTTATTATTCCCGTAATACTTTTCCAAAGCCGCTATTTTAAGATACTCTGTCATAATCTCGCCTCCATGACAAAATTATAAAGGTAAGAAACTAAATTTCATATAAGACTTAGCTTACGATAACCTTACAAATTTGTAAGAAAAGAATTGTTATTAAATTCTATCGTAATTATCGTACCTTTTCCCGGTAATGAAATAGCTGATAAATTATGTTTCATATTCTCACATAGCAGTTTGCAAAGGTAAAGACCTAAGCCGGTTGATTGTTTTTCTTTTCGCCCATTTGAGCCGGTAAAGCCTTTATCAAATATACGAGATAATTCACTCGGTAAAATCCCAATGCCGTTGTCCTCAATTTTAAGTAATATACTGTTATTGTGTGTTTCAGTATATATTTTCAGGAAGCTGTTTACTTCATTTTTGTACTTTACAGCGTTGATTATGATTTGTCCTATAACAAATTCAAGTGATTTGCAATCAGAGTAAACTGTTTCCGATATAGGCTGTATGCCTAAACTGACCGAGTTTACAAGTAAATGTTTATTCTTAATGACGGCAGCATTAACTGCGTCGAAAAGTGAAACTTGCTGTATCAGACAGTCCTTGTCCATGTTTTCGCTTCGAGCAAAATATAAAGCCTGTTCAACATAGTTTTCTATTTGCCCAACTTCAAATACAGCTGGCTGTAATGCGCCGGATTTATCATTTTCAATCTTTAGCTTTAACGACGTTATCGGTCCCTTTATTTCATGTACCCATTGTTCGATATATTCCTTGTAATCCTCATGGGCGTGTCTAATGGAAGTAATTTCTTCTATCATATTTTTTTCAGCTTGCCGCATAAGGCTAAAATAAAATTTTTCAATAAGCTCATTTGGATAATCAATAACTTGTGTTACAAGGTATTTCTTTTCTAAATTATTCATAACTGATTGCAAATATTTAAAATGCTTTGTTTGTTTAAAGTAGCAATACATAAGCCATATAATTAATATCATTATCCAAACAAGGAGTATTAAGCTGATGGGGAGTTTCTCCGTGCCTGCTAATCTTAAGTATATGGCAGCGCTTGTCATGCATAAAATGTGCAGAATAAAAAGGAGTATATGATTTTTTAAATAACTTTTTATCGTCATATCATGTACCCCCATCCTCGTTTTGTAATTATAAAATCGGATAATCCAATAGATTCTATCTTTTCCCGTATCCTCGTTATATTAACACTCAATGTGTTATCATCAATAAAAATACTGTTATTCCATAAGGTATCAATAATTTTTTCTCTTAAAGTTACATTCCCGCTATTAGTAAACAAGCAATACATAATCTTAGTTTCCGTCTTTGTCAGTTCTATTATTTGATTTTTATAGGCAAGCTGTCCAATTGCTACATCCAGCAACACATCATTATAAAATAAAACTGTGCTGCCGTAATCAACCGAAATGCGTTGTAAAATCCTGTTTATTCTTGCTAATAGGATTGCAGGGTTATAAGGCTTCGTTATAAAATCGTCGCCGCCTATTGCAATTCCGCTTAGTTCATCTATATCCGATTTTCTGCCAGTAACAAATATTATTGGTACTTTTGAACTGCAACGGATTTCAGAGCATATTGAAAATCCATCACTTACAGGCAGATTTATATCAAGTAAAATTAAGTTGGGCTTCATTTCTTCAATATCTGCCATAATGCGCTCATAATTTTTAGGAAAACAAACTTGAAAGCCATTGCTTTGCAATAGTTTAGATAGTTCTGTTCTAATTTCGGAATCATCCTCAATTATCATAACTTTTTGTGTTATTGTTATAGACATTTTTTATCATCCCTCATTTTACGGAGTATATTAGTTTGTATAAAAATATAACATATAAAACAAAATCTATGAAAATATTTTAAATTAAAAAATATTTAACCTCTTGACTTTAACATGATCCCGAACCTTTAATAAAAAAGAAATTTTTAGGCAGTTAGTATGCAGCATGTGCACAAAGCGAGCAAGATGCCGTTTTAGGTTTACAGGATTGGATTAACGAAAGTAATACCTAGACGGTATTGTTCCTTTTACAAATGAATGGGATTATTTAAATGATAAACGCATTTACGGATGGCACTCGGTGCTTCCGCAAGCATAACATTTTTACTTAAAAACTATTAACTTTATTTAAGATTCATTCGATAATGATTGAATTATAAAATTTAATAATATTAATTTATAGGAGTTGAAAAGATGAATATACTCGGCATATCAGGAACTCCGCGAAAAGGCGGAAATTCTGAAATACTATTAAACGCAGCATTAGAACCTTTTATCGAAGCGAATTGGGATATAACAAAAATTTTACTTTCTGAGAAAAAAATTGAACCGTGTACAGGATGTGAAACTTGTGTTGAAAGAAAAACCTGTTGCATAAACGACGATATGAATGAAATATATAATGCTTATGAAAAATGCGACGCAATAATTATATCCGCACCTGCTTATTGGAGAAATGTACCTGCTCAGTTAAAAGCGGTTATTGACCGAACTTACGGAAATAAAAACGGTTCATTAAAAGGGAAATTAGGCGGTGCAATCGCAGTTGGCAGGGGGCAAGGCGGAGGGCAGGCGATTGTAATAAGCATTATTTATAATTTTTATCTTTCTGCCGGTGCATTATGTGTACCGGCAGAAACAAACGGCGTTACGGCAGTTGCCGATAAAACCGGCGATATTTTAAATCAGCCTCGCCGATTGGAACAAGCAAGGGCTTTGGGTAAAAATATAATAAGTTACATATAATTTACCGAACGGTTAATTAAAAATTAAAAAAACTCCTTTACAATGAGAGAATAATAAAAATTGTAAAGGAGTTTTTTATTTATACTACATATTTTTTACCCTTTTCGTAAAAATATAAAAGACGTAATAATTACGTACAATTTTATATTTTGGAGGAAATTATTTTGAACTATGATATAAATAATATTAATAATTTAAATAATAATATAGAAACTAACAGCGAAAGTCTCCCAATGAAAGCTTTAAGCGAAATACCCGCACCAAACGAGGATGCAAAAAAAATTGTAGCTCTGGTTAAAAATGGCGGACGAGTAACCGGTTATAAACTGTCCGACGGACGCTCGTTAACAAAGGAAGAAGGCGTTGAATTAGCAAAACAAGGCGGTATACAGGGAGTCGGCGTATCGTCGCGCAATGGCGGGGAATATTTAAAATCCCTCCCGGACGAAACAGAAAATAATAATTTAAGCAATCTCCCCTCCGTCAGCCAAATTAATTTATCTTGACTTTTTTTGTTTTTGCATGATGATAATGTTAATAAAAAGGAACAATACCCCTGAGCCAATTATAATAAGTAACATTGTAGGTATATTTACTAATCTGTCGTTAAGCAAGTATGAAATTCCGTTTTCTACCGCATATACCTCAACAATTTCCGATGCAGACATAAAAGTACCCTTAATTATCTGGTCTTGCACATTTCCAAACACCGAGTTCAAATATGGCTTTGTCATTATCTCCCTCATCATTGTAGCTCCATAATGAGCAGGGAGTACCGCAAAGACTCTTTGTATATTTTTCGGAAATACTCCAAGCGGTATAAAAGTACCGGTTATAAAGCCAACTAAAGCCGAAACAATCCCTGTGACAGTATTATAAGCACTTGAATTGTTAATTATCATTGCCAAAAGAAAGAGTATGCTTGTAGCAGAAAAAGAGTTAGCGGCTATTACTCCGCACATTTTAAGCGTAGTATTGAAGTCAAGCCAATTTCCGCCGCTCATTACAATAAAGCTTAGTGAAATAAATAAACATAAAAAATTAAGTAAAACACAAATGATAAACGGAGCAAGCCAATACCCGAATACCAGTTTATCCCGAGATACTCCGGAAACCAAAAAGCTGTTTATCTTCTTATCCGTATTGTCCTGTACCATTATTGTCAAGACATTCAATGGTATTAATATACAATTTATCATAAGCACACCAGCCATTGCCGAAGCGTTTACGAGCGGGAGCATATCGTCTAAATTTATTCCTTGTACTTCTGAATAAATCTCTATCATCTCATTTGACATATATTCGCTTAAAAACAATCCAAACAGCGAAATTATAAGCAACATATACACGAATGAAAAGAGCAGAGCTAAAGGATTTTTCAAATACAACTTCATAGTGCGTAAAGTCATTATCCAAACTGCTTTCATTTATTTGACACCTCTCTATACCGGTTAAATTGAGAAACACATCGTCCATGCTACCTTTTATCAATTCAAAATCAAGGAAATCGTCTAAGCTGTTTATGATTTTTAACGCATCATGACTATTTTCTACAGGAACAAATAAAACATCTGCTTTTTGTTTTGCAATGCAACCCATTTTATCAAGAGCTTTTCTACCCGCATCCATATCAGAAAACCTTAACTTCAATGTATCTTTGCCGTATTTGCTTTTCAATTCTGCCGGAGAGCCATTCGCACATATCTTCCCTTTTTCGAGAATGACTACATAATCTGCGGAAGCCGCTTCTTCCATATAATGTGTCGTAAGAAAAATACTCATGTCATTTCTTTTTTGCAAGGATAAAATTACTTCCCAAATATATTTGCGCGTTTGAGGGTCAAGCCCGGTTGTCGGCTCATCAAGGATAAGTATTTTAGGATATCCTAAAAGAGCGCGGGCAATTTCACATTTACGCTTTTGCCCTCCCGAAAGCTTAGCTATAGGCATCTTCCATATATCAGATAGTCTTAGCAAATCTTTTAATTCATACAAACGGGTACTAAGGGATTCTCCATCCAACCCTTGCAGCTTCCCTCTAATTTTTAGGTTTTCTGATACTGTAAGCGCAAAGTCAAGCATATTATCCTGAAATACTATACCAATACATTTTCTAACTTGCGCGGCATTTGTATCAATATCCATTCCATCTATAAATATTTTGCCGGACGTTTTTGATAACAGGGTACATATAATATTTATTGTTGTAGATTTTCCTGCACCGTTTGTACCAAGAAAAGCAAACATAGAACCTTTATCAACAGAAAAGCTGATATTATCTACTGCAAGCAGGTTTCCGTACTGTTTTGTCAGGTTTTCTGCTTCGATAATTTTTGCCATATCAATTCCTCCTTTTTGATAAGTATACTTCATTACGTAACGTAATTAGCAAGTATTTTTATGTAAAAAAATTCGAGGTTTTTCATCCTCGAATTTTTTTATTCTCTCATTGAGTTATCTATGTTTCTTGTATATTTGTATCGCTTCATCTAAGTAAGGCTCTGCTTTTTCCATCAACTCTTTTTCAGCATAACTCCATGTGTTCCTACTTTGGTCTACTTGTAAATATGCGGCGGCGTGTTCCTCATTCCCCCCAGTAACTTTTAACTCCATATCAATCCAATCGGATGCAAGTTTTTGAGCAATAGGAGAATTTGTGCTAATTCCCGCTTCTTGATAAGAAGCTGCTTTTATTGATAAGCGCTTCCATGTTTCATAAAATTCCAAGACATCGTCTAGTGACGGTAAATATTCATTGAAAATTTCTTTCTGCTCATTTGTAAATTCATAACTTTGCCAAGAAGATAAATCCGTATCTCCCATAGACTGCATAAACGCTGCTAAGAGTTTCCAAGGAGGAGTTTTTCCATCTTTGTGTATTTCGATACTCGCGTCAATAGCAGCAATGCTATTCTGCATCCTTTCGATTTGATTATAAAGGATTGTTTTTTGCATTGATAAAAAACCATACATATCTTTTTCCGTATTTAAATCCAAAAGTTTATCTTTAATTTGTTCAAGCGAAAATCCAAGACTACGATAAAAAACAATATGTTCCAACTTAATCATATCGCTTTCAGTATAATACCTGCGCCCGCCTTCGGTACGCCCAGATGCTGGCAATATTCCAATGTTATCATAATGCTGTAATGTCCTTATTGTTAGCCCTGATATTTTTGCGGCTTCACCTGTGCTTATTATTTTTTCAGGCATGTCTATCACCTCGCAAACATTATATGGCATGACGCAGTGTAATGAAAAAGATTTTTATGCTTTAATTCAAAATTATAATATATTACCTATCCATTGGCACGCTCCATTCAAATATGTTTGTAAAACGCTGCCCTTCCGCATACATGGGATGCCATTCGGGAAGTCGCGCAATGCGTACAAAACGTGTGCCGAGCTTTTCGCAAACCCGCCTTGAAGCTGTATTTGTGTAATTATTTGTTATTAATAGCTTTGTCATTCCGTGAGCTTTTGCAACCGGTATTAATAAACGGCAGGCGCAGACGGCATAACCGTTACCCCTGTATTTTTCATCTATATTATAGCCTATTTGCCCCCCATAATATAAACTGCTTAAATCCGGGCCAAAACCCGCATAACCAATACGCAAATTTATTCCGCCGATTTTTTCGCTGCCCTTGCATACGGCAAAATCATATGCGGGAACATATTTCTTTTCAGGTATTGCCGGTTGTTTTGCTGTACAAACAAGATGAATCGTACCGTCCGAAAGTTCAGGAAGGTTTATAAAATCTTTAAATACAACCGGAAGCGAATTATAGTATGTAATTTCTTTTTGAGTTTCCCATTCATCTTTAAGAATAGCGTATGATAATTCATCACCGTATTTTTTATCAGAATTTTTATGAGCCGGGCGGCTTTCAATAAATAACCCTTCGCGGCGCATTCCTATTTTTTCCATAACCCGAAATGAACCAACGTTTTCAGCATTACAATGTGCGATAATCCGGTGAAGATTTAAATCTTCAAAACCGAATTTTAATAAAGCTTTTCCAATTTCTGTGCCAAAACCATTTTTCCAGTAATCACGGTGTAAAATCCAGCCAAGTCCCGCTTCATCGCCCAACAATATAAGATTACACCCTCCGATTAATTTACCTGTATCTTTCAAAACCACGCCATATTGGTAATTAATAATTGGGTTTTTATTTGCGTCTGCAATCGCACTTTCAATAAAATCCTTAGTTTTTTCTTCGCTATTCTATCCCCATACCATGTAAATAAGGTTTTCGTCACAACTTGCGTAACTGTGGACGTCAACAAAGTCATCTGTTTTAAATTTGCGTAATATAAGTCGTTCTGTTTCAAGTGTTTTCATTTTAATAATTCTCCTAAAACTTAAGTATTTAAATATTTATACCTTTATAAAATTAAAAACGGTTAAAGTTTTTGTATCACTTTAACCGCCTTACCCTTATAAGCTTCTGTTAAAAATTAATAGGATACAATTTATGTTATACGTTTATTTTAACATATCCAAAATATGTATTAAATCTCCCGATACCCGCTTTACATAATCAGGTACGTTCCTGCCTTTCCTGTTAACCCAAACTGCGGAAATCCCAATGGCTTCCGCACCTTTTATATCACTGTACAAGGAATCACCCGCATGTAAAATTTCCTCCGGCTTAAACCCGGTTTTTGAAATTGCCAGCTTAAAAATATCTTCATGAGGCTTATAAGCCTTAGCGTCCTCACTTGTTATCACATCAGCCGGTTTTAACCCGTGAAACCGTAATGCCTGTGCAATATCGTCCGTATCTATGTTAGAAACTATATATACCGGAACAGGGCATTTTTGAAAAAACAACTTAGAATCCTCATATATTTCGGGAGCAGTCCATAAATCAAATAATATTTGGCATAATTTATCGCAGTCTGCATCTGAGCCAAATTTCTCCAATGTTTTACGTAATGAAATATATTCCAATTCTCTTTGAGTTATAAAATTAACTCCGTTTGCTTCGCTGAATAAGCTGCAAAACTCCTTGTACCAGTAAGCGCCTATTTCACTTTTGTCTTTGACATTTCCTGTGTTTGCAATTTCATTAGTAATATATGCTATAGCTTTATCGTCTTCATATACAACCGTACCGTAAAAATCTAAAAAAACTGCTTTTACCATACCGGACAACTCCTAAATCATTTTTACGCGTCATAATTCATTTTTGGATATTCCATATTCTCAGTCTTCATATTTTTAAGCACTTCGTTAACAAATTTTTTACTTTCCCATTTTGTGATATTAAGATTGTGGTCCAAATAATTTCCGCACATTTCCGGTCTTGTTGCCGGTATTTCGCCTTCAAAATTTATAACATGGCAGAATGCTTCGGTAACAACGCCAAGTACATCCTGCGGCGTTAAGTCTCCTTTAAATAAAAAATACATACCTGTACGGCATCCCATCGGCCCGATATAAATTGTTTTATCCGCCCACTCCTTATGCGAACGGAAGTATACAGCGATTAAATGCTCTAACGTATGCATAACCGATGTATCCATAACCGGTTCTCTGTTAGGCTCTTTCATCCTTATGTCAAAGGTTGTGACGAAACCAGATTCAATTTTATCAACTCTCGATACATAAATCCCTCTAAGAAGAAGGTCGTGATTAATCCCAAAGCTTGTTACATCCATTTTAAACTGCCTCCTTGACTGCGTAAGATACCCGTTAAAATAACTGGTAACTCTGTCCGCTCTATATTTTTAATGAATAAATTATATCATAAAAAAATATTTATGTCTCTGAAAATTGATTCTTGACAAATCCGGCTGCAAGAGTATAATACAATGCATATCATTTACATATGATTAGTATGTTTGCATTTGATGGAAATAATATAATAAGCATTCCTGTAATGAATGAAAATTGGGATTGAAAAAAGAAAAACCCCAAGCTAAGATTCATGTGTGCTATCCGAAAGGCACAAAAATCGAAGAAGGGGAGATTCAACAATGGAAAGCCGTTTAAATCAACGATTAGAAAGAATAACCGAAACAACAATAATCGTAGGGATTGACGTAGCGAAGCAAGTACAGTGGGCGCGGTTCACAGATTATCGAGGGATGGAGCAAGGGAAAGCAATCTCGTTCAAGAACGACCGCGCAGGCTTTGAAAGTATTGTAACCAAAATAGAGATGATGCGCAAGAATAAAGTGATGAGAAAGCCGTTTGACAAGGTGATAATCGGAATGGAACCGACTGGGCATTATTGGAAGCCGCTAGCGCACTATCTGACTAAGGCAAAATACATTGTGGTGGGAGTGAATCCATACCACACGAAGAGAGCAAAGGAATTGGACGACAACAGCCAAACGAAAAGCGATAAAAAAGATGCATTGACAATTGCGCGATTGGTGAAAGACGGACGCTACTTCGACCCATATTTGCCGGAAAATATATATGCAGAACTGCGAGTGTTAACAAATGGCAGGGTAAATGTAATGAAACGAAACAACGCAGTGAAGAACAACATAATCGCCATATTAGACGAATACTTTCCGGAAATATATAGGGTATTCAAGAATCCGCTGACAGGGAAAGCGTCACGGCAGGTGTTAAGAAGCTGTCCGTTTCCGTTGTTTATACTAGCAATGGGTGAAGATGGTGTGTTAGCAGAGATAAAGAAAGCGGTCAAGAAAACGGTAGGTAATAAGAAGGTACGTGCGCTAATCGAAGCGGCGCAAGAATCAATAGGCGTAGGGTACGGGTTGGAATCGGCTAAGCTACGGATAGGTCAACTGCTTGATGAATTGGAAATGGTTGAGAGACACCTGTTTGATATAGAAGAAAGCATGGAGCAATTGCTAAAAGCAACCGGATATGCGGAATCACTGTTGAGCATTAAAGGAATTGGAATTGTTACAGCAACCAGCTTTCTAGGTGAGGTTGGCGATCCTCTGCGTTTTGACAATGCGCGTCAGATAGCCAATTATGCCGGGCTTAATCTCACAGAGGATTCATCAGGCAAAAGCAAGAGCGGCACTGTCATATCCAAACGCGGAAGAAGTCAGCTTCGAAGCTTACTTTATAAAATAGCGTTTGTTATGGTCGGACAAAACGCCGAAATGAAAGCGTTGCACAAATATCTAACTACACGGGTACAAAACCCGTTGAAGAAAAAACAATCCCTTGTGGTGATATCAAAGAAAATCATCACAGTGATATATAGTCTGTTGAAGAAACAGGTGAAGTACGATCCGGCGCTTGCGTTGGGTATTGTTAGGCGGGAAATGTTGAACGCTGCCTGACATTATATATCGCTGATAAGGCAAGGGGTAAGGAGTATCGCTCCATTAGCCCTTAATTGAGGCAGTAAAAAAGCTTAATAGCTACCCCTTGCTTTTATCATAAAGACGGCACGAAGGAATGTTAGCGAAGCTGAACCAATAGCTTACGCAGCGAGGCATGATAGGGTTAGTCTTGTGATAATTTCAGCCATGTAATACAAAATGTATCATAAATCATCATCGAAATAAACCCGATGTAGGGTCAAACATCTAACGAGTGCGGGCGTATTTTCCCGACTATGACGGACATATAATCCGACTGTTAACGAGGTCAGCATATAAAACCCGGATGGTGAGTGGTCTCCTGAAATGCCACAGTGGTACACGACTATATAGTGTAAAAAGTAGCTCAAAAAAAAAAAAAAGAAAAAAGGGGCTTTTCGGAAAAAACACCGAAAAGCCACCTTCCATTATCTTGTTGAAAATATCCGCATTGTCAAGGTCGGGTAGTATTTTTTCGAGAAAACCACTCGAAAAAATCTCCACCCTTCTCTTGACAACGCTACTTTATTCATTTTATTAACAAGTTACTTACATTATTTTTAAAAATTTTAAAAAATTATTCTTGACATTATTCAAATAAAGAGATAGGAGCGTTAGGACATGAATATTTACCATAAAATTACAGATTTGATTGGCAAAACCCCTCTTTTGGAACTGACAAATTATGAGAAAGACCTTGGACTTACAGCCACCTTGTTGGGTAAGCTTGAATACTTTAATCCGGCCGGCAGTGTAAAAGACCGTATCGCCAAGGCGATGCTCGATGACGCCGAAGCCAAAGGTATTTTAAAACCCGATTCGGTTATTATTGAGCCGACCAGCGGAAACACTGGTATCGGATTAGCCTCCATCGCTGCTTCCCGCGGCTACAGGATTATTTTAACTATGCCGGAAACTATGAGTATCGAACGCAGAAATCTGTTAAAAGCTTATGGAGCAGAGCTTGTTTTGACCGAGGGCGCTAAGGGCATGAAAGGTGCAATCGCCAAAGCGGAAGAATTAGCGGCTGAAACACCGAACAGTTTTATTCCCAGTCAGTTTACTAACGCAGCCAACCCTGCCGTTCATAAGGCTACCACCGGCGCTGAAATTTGGCGTGACACTGACGGTAAGGTTGATATTTTAGTAAGCGGCATCGGCACGGGCGGTACAATTACGGGCGTGGGCGAATACTTGAAGGAGCAAAACCCGAATATTAAAATAGTTGCTGTCGAACCGGACGCATCTCCGGTTCTCTCAACAGGCACGGCATATCCGCACAAGATTCAAGGTATCGGCGCAGGCTTTGTTCCTGACACGCTCAATACCTCCATTTATGACGAGATTGTTACAGTCGCAAACGAGGACGCATTTGAAACCGGACGCGCTATTGCCAGAAAAGAAGGCGTTTTGGTCGGCATTTCTTCCGGTGCAGCCGTTTGGGCGGCAACTCAAATAGCAAAACGTCCGGAAAACAAGGGAAAGATTATTGTTGTGATTCTGCCGGACACAGGGGAGAGGTATCTGTCAACCCCGATGTTTTCGGAATAACTTTTTAAGGAGTTTCAAGCAGATATATATTCGCCAATTTATATACTCGCGAATAAAAGAGATGCCAACAAATGCGCCTAAACTTACCAACCGTTGCGCGTTTGTTGGCAAATGATTAATTTCACGAGTATAATATGTACACAAAATTAAAATTAATATATAAAAAGCGGCAGAATTATAACCACATTCTGCCGCTTTTTATATTATACTAAGAGAACATACAGACGCCGTGGTCTATTGTAAAAAATAATGAAAATTAAAAATTCCTATTGACAATTTAACTCTATTTGTGTAGAGTGTATATAGTACACTATACTTGTAGAGTGGAGGTCGAATATGAACAAGGAGAATAGAATTGCGGACACTGAGCTTGAGGTTATGAAAATAGTCTGGAAAAACAATGAGTTCGTAACAAGCTCTGATATTGTTAGAGAGTTGAAAATTTTGAAAGGTTGGAAAGAAACTACAATATACACTCTAATAAGCAGGCTCGTTGAAAAGGGTTTTTTGCGACAGGAAAAGCAAAAACAAGTTTCCTGTTACTCACCGGCAATATCCAAGCAAGAATATATTTTGCAACAAATGCATGATTTTATAGATAAATTGTTTGGCGGTGATGCAAAACAACTTGTGTCCATGCTTTATGAGAGTAAAAAACTAAATTCAGATGAAACAGAAAGTTTGCGGAAACATTGGGATGCTGAGGATGGTGAGGATGATGCTAAATAATCTCTTTGTTAATATATTGTTGTTGTCACTTTCAGGCTCAGTGATTGCCCTTGCCTTGTTTGCAATATTGCCGCTTATAAAAGTCAAGTTAACAAAAACGTGGCAGTATTATATTTGGCTTGCGGTTATCCTGAGAGCAATTATACCATTAAAACCCGAAAACAGTATTATGAGTGGTCTATATAGTCTGATTGAAAGCAATAGTCAAATCCTTGATACTGCAAAGAGCATTGAAGTAACCGGGGTGCTTGGCGTTATCACGAATTACATAGGGATAAGTTGGTTAAGCATAGCTACATTCCTGCTACTAAAAAAGATAATCAGCTATATAGTATACTTTCGCTTCATAAAAGTAAATCGGAAAACTATTTCTGACACAAACATTATACGAATCTACAAAGAAGCCTGTAAAGACATGAGAGTCACAAGGGAAATCGGGTTTTACTCATATAAGATGATAAACAGTCCTATGTTAATCGGGCTTTTCAAGCCATATATTGTTTTGCCTGAAGCTATGCTCCAAAAAGCAGACAACTTGAAATACGTTCTTCTACATGAACTGGCGCACTATAAAAGAAAAGATTCATTCTATAAATGGCTTATTCAAATAGTATCATGTATTCATTTTTTTAATCCAGTTATGTTTTTGATTAGAGACATAATACTTAAAAACTGTGAACTTTCCTGCGATGAAATGGTTATTAAGAGATTGGACGGCCGCAGTAAAAAAGCATATGGCCATGCGTTGATTGATGCTTTAGAATTCAACGCCGGATACAAACAACCTGCCGCCGTGTCGTTAATGCTCTGCGAAGATGTAAAACAAATAATGAGCAGACTTGACGCAATTTCACATTACCGTAAAAGCTCTAAAATTATTATAGCAATTAGTTTTATTCTAACCGGCAGTATTTGTTTTAGCACAATTTACGTTGGAGTTTTCAAGAACATCTTCGTAGACTGCTCTTGCGATTTCATTGAAACCTTAATAAAACTGCTTGTGTAAGACTTTTTGATGATGGCTCGAAATATTTCAAGGGAGATAAGAATGCTATGGCACAAAAAGAGATTTTAATTGTAATTTCTGTCGGCGGTATGTCGTGTCCTAACTGTGAGCTTCGCATAGAAAACGAGTTAAAAACACTTTCGGGGTTACTATCCGTAAAGGCAAATTATTCGAAAGAAAGCGTTAGCATAGTATATGATTCGTTGGTCATAAAAGAAACTGCGATAATCGCCGTTATAGAACGACTTGATTATAAAGTAAAATCAATAGGTGAGCAAATTACGCACCTACATAATTCAAAAGATTCTTCTAAAAAATCAAGAATTATAAGGCTCTTAGGAGTTGTAATTGCTATCGTTGTAGTTTTGCTTGTACTAAACAATGTAACAGAGCTTGACATATCCTCACTCACGCCAAACATGGGGTACGGGATATTATTCGTTATCGGTTTGGTAACTTCATTACATTGTATAGCAATGTGTGGCGGAATTAACCTTTCACTTTGTATGTCGTATAAGCCAAGAAACGATAATAAACTTTCTAAGTTATATCCGAGTATTCTATACAATACGGGCAGAGTCATTTCATATACGCTTGTTGGCGGTGTAGTAGGAGCTTTAGGCTCAGTAATAAATATCAGTCAAGGAGTTAGGGGCATAAGCGGAATTGTCATCGGAGCTTTTATGATTTTGATGGGATTGAATATGATAGGTGCTTTTCCTGCTCTGCGTAAACTTATCCCTCGGATGCCTAAAATATTCGGGAAAAAGCTATATAATGGAATCGGAAAAAACAGTCCTCTTATCATTGGCTTATTAAACGGTCTTATGCCATGCGGTCCTTTACAATCCTTGCAACTATACGCATTAGGCACAGGAAGCCCCTTGACAGGCGCATTGTCTATGTTTCTTTTTTCCTTGGGTACAGTACCGGCAATGTTTGGATTCGGTGCGGTTAGCTCAATGTTAAGCAAGACGTTCACGGAAAAAATGATGAAAATAAGTGCGATATTAGTAATTGTTTTAGGCGCTTTCATGCTTGCAATGGGATTGAGGCCGAGATAATAAAAAACAGGTTATAAAGAGGTGTTCAAAGTAAATAGTGGTTTACGGAATGTAGGTGTGTAAATGAAAAAATTATCATTCATATTATTTTTACTTATTATTTTAGGTGGATGCGATAAAAGTAATCCGCAACCTCCGATTCCAGATAACGCAGAATATGATTTGAGATTTTTGTTTGTCGGGAACAGTTATACTTATTACAATGATTTTCCCGAACTATTCGTATCCTTGGCAACTTCGGGAGGCAAAGCGGTCTATCAAGGTTCATCAACAGCTACAAATTATAACTTACTTCGACACGCCGACTCAGAGGATAGAATTGGAACAAAAACGGTACAAATGATAAGCGACACTTCTCTAAGTTGGGATTATGTGGTATTGCAAGAGCAAAGCCGACGTCCAGACATCGCATTTAAAGATTTTGAAGAAGGTGCGAAAAAATTGACCGAGATGATTGTCGCATCAAATGCCGAGCCTGTATTTTTTATGACTTGGAGCAGGAGTGGTGGTTCAGGAGGACTCTCCTTTGAGGAATCGAACGCCATTTTAGAAACTGCTTATTTAGAAGTTGCTAATGATAACAATGGGTTACTTGTTCCCGTCGGTTCTGTATGGGGGAGAATTAGAAAGGAAAACGAGCCTTTTAGCTTGAAATTGTGGCATAATGACGGGTCACATCCTTCATATACTGGAAGTTATCTAAACGCTTGCATTTTTTATGCTACTTTTTTCAACGAAAGTCCTGTGGGATTATGGTATGACCCTAAAAGAATACAGCCCGAAGATGTTGAAATTATACAAAATTTTGTAGCAAATTATTTTGAATTTGAATGATGTAAAATCTTATTTCGGTACTTTTTGTATTTTTATAGACTATGTTTTAATTTTATATATACTCGTAAATTTAATTATTTACCAACACATGCGCTACATTGGCTAGGTATTGGCGCATGTGTTGGTATTCTTTTTTATTTGCGAGTATAGTTTCAATTGAAAACATAGAAAACCTATGTTATACTAGGGTAAAGAAAATTTAAAGCAGGTGAAGTTAATGAAAATATCAACAAAAGGAAGATACTCGCTGCGGATGCTCATAGATTTGGCAGAACATAAAGATGATGGATATATAGCTTTAAAAGATATTGCCGAACGGCAGGGGATTTCAAAAAAATATTTAGAACAAATCGTAACTCTATTGAACCGCTCAGATATCCTGCGGACAAACCGGGGATATCAGGGAGGGTATATGCTAGCGAAATCACCGAATCAATACACGGTAGGACAAATCCTCCGGATTACAGAAGGCAGCCTCTTTACCGTTGCCTGCACGGAGGATAATCCAAATTTATGTGAACGCAGCAATTCTTGTAAGACATTGCCAATATGGCAGGGATTAGACAAAGTTATAAGCGAATATCTGGACGGTATCACTTTACAGACTATTATAGATAACGCAAAAAACAAAGGTGCTGACGAATACTATATTTAAAAATTTATTCAGGGTTTATCAGAGAAATAATATCGTGTATTAAAAACATACGGTGGTCTAAATCAGCAATTTTATCAGCACAGGCAACTAGCTCATCCGAAAGATGCTTCGGTATATGCTCCTTATATTTATAACGCACTTTATGCTCCAGCGATGCCCAAAAATTCATCGCCTCCGTACGAATCTGCACCTCCACCGCAAGCCGTTTTGTTCTGTCCGATAAATATCACAAGGATCGAAAATATAAGATGGTAACTCCTGTATCCGCTTGGCTTCGGCGAGGTTATATAATCCTTTTCAGATAAAAGTTCAATATCCGGCTGACGCTTTAATATTTCCGCAATTTCATAGATATCCTTTGAAAAAGCACAGATAATCCGTATTCCCGCGATATCTTTTAAGTATTTTTCCGCGTTTTCAGCCGTTAATTCAAGCCCTTTCCTTTTAAGCTTTTCCACTATACTTTGGGGAGATTTTATACGTTCGTTAATATAATCAATAGGGTTTACCGCTTGAAAATTTTTAAAATCTTCGTATAGGATATCAAGCTTCGCAGACATTGTTTTAAGTGCGCAGCCGTATAAAATAAGCAAGTCATTCAATTGTTTTAACTCGTCATCAATAAACATTTTTCCCTCCGTTTAAATGCGTTAAGGCAGTATAATAGTAAATATTGCACCTTTTCCGGTATTTTCGGCGGTAACCTCACCGCCGTACTGTACCGCGATAGATTTTACAATAGAAAGACCTATTCCGTGGCTGCCGTCGTCCCCCTTAAAAAACCTCTCAAAAACACGCGGTAAAATTTCTGGCTCTATTCCTTTACCGTCGTCTTCCACTGCAATTTTAATTTTTCCCTGCTTTTTATAACAGTAAAGAGTAATTTCCGACGCAGCGTAACGTAATGCGTTTGATATTAAATTCGATACCGCACGCATAAGCAATTTTTCAGCACATAAAAATATAACGGGTTCTTTATCCATTTCAAATTTAAATTGAAGCCCGTTTTTTTCCGCTATACCCTTTTGATTTTCAGCACAAGCAGTAACAATGTTTCTTAAATCCAACTTTTCTGACTGGGATGCGGGAGATATATTATCAATTTTCGAGATATACAGAAGATCGTCTACCATTTCGGCAAGCCTATCCGTTTCTTCCAAAATAATTTTCCCCGCTTTTTCCGGTTCCATTACTCCGTATACAATACCTTCGGCATAACATTTAATCGACATAAGCGGAGTCCTTAGCTCATGTGAAGCGTTTTGAAAAAATATTTTTTGTTCATTGTCGTACCTATCAAGCTGTTTTGCAGCTTGATTTAAACTTTTGTTTAAATTATCAAGTTCCTTTTCTCTAAAATTATAATTATACTGCGTAAAATTACCCTGCCCCATTTTTAACGCAAAATCGCTGAGTTTACGGATTGGCCGGGCAATCGAGCTTGATAAAATTGTCGTTATAATAACCGCTATAAACCATATGCCGCTGACTAACATAAATACCATCATATTTACAGTATCTGCAAAACGAGTTAATCCTGTCACATCAGCGTAAAAAATCATATATTCGCCTATGTGTCCATATTTTTCATCTATATCTATTGCCGTTATATAGTAATAACCGTTCGGTGTACTTATCTGGATATTCTTAATCTTACTTAAATCAGATTTTGCTGATTTTAATTTTTGTAAAATTTCTTGTTGGATTTCCATTTCGTTCTCTTTTATTTCCGGTATTGCTCGGTATGGAAATTCATACTGTTCATTTATAATAAACGCATTTGATTGTATTCTAAAAATGTTCCTTGGGGGATTAGGGTTATATCCGGATTCCGAATTTGAAATCTCATAGCCTATTATCATTACGCTGTTAATCGCATCGTTTAGCTGCGTAACGGCGCTTGAATATATATATTGCCGTACGGCAATATTAAACACTATGCTTACAGATAAAAATGATAAAAACAACAGCCCGGAAAATGTTGTAAGTATACGGGTTCTTATATTATGCCTCCCTAGCCTCATTTAAATCACCCTTTTCATATGCTTCTCTCTCGTATTCAATTCGCCTGAAAATAGCTCTTACGCGCATAACCAAAGACATAGGCGAAAACGGCTTTGTAAAATAATCGTCACTGCCTAAATCCAACCCCGTCATATAATCCAAATCGCTGTCACGAGCCGAAAGCATTATAATCGGAACGTGAGAAATTTCTCTTATTTTTTTACATATCGTAAAGCCGTTTGAGCCTGGCATCATTACATCCAATATAACCAAATCTGACGGATTTTCTTCAAAAGCCTCAAAAAGCAAGTCGCCTGTTTCAAAATCACCAACCTCGTATCCGTCTTTTTCTAAAAAAGTACGTATCGCTTTCCTTATATTAGTCTCATCATCCGCAATGTATATAGTTCTTTTCATTAATGTTGCCTCCCTAAATATAATATTTTATAACGTTTTTCTAACAAATATATACGAAAATTTATTATTTTTTAATGATAGTTTTGCAAATATTTATTAAAATTACTTTAAAATATTGTTAATTATTTGTAAAATTAAATAAGCGTGTATCACCATCATAATATTTTAATAATTTAATCGAAAGGAACTGTTGATTTATGAAAATAAAATTAACAAAGTATTTGAAACCGTATATTGTGTATGTAATTTTAGCGCCTCTTATGATGATAATTGAAGTTATTATGGATTTACAGCAGCCTGCTTTGATGGCCGCGGTTGTAAACGACGGTATATTGGGGGCGAATATAAAAGTTATTACATACTCATGTGTAAAAATGCTGGTAGCGGCAATTATCGGTATGATTGGAGGCTTTGGATGTACTGTTTTCGCTGGGCTGGCTTCACAGAATTTCGGAGCAGACCTGCGAAGTGATTTATTTAAAAAAATTGAAAGTTTTTCATTTTATGAAATTGATAAATTTTCCACCGGCTCTCTTGTTACAAGACTTACAAACGACGTGTCTCAATTGCAGCATATAGTATCAATGTCGCTTAGGATGTTTGTCCGTTCTCCATTTTTATGTATAGGAAGCCTTGTTATGGTATTGTCAATAAGCGTTAAATACGGAATTATACTTTTAACATGTATTCCGGTTTTAATTGGCTTAATAATAATTGTCTTTAAAAAAACAACGCCTATATTTTTGGTAATGCAAAAAAAGCTTGATAAGCTGAATGCCATATTACAGGAAAACCTAAGTGGAGTTCGCGTAATTAAAGCGTTTGTACGCGCAGATTTTGAGAAAGAAAAATTTAATGAAGCAAACGAGGATTTAACAAAAACTTCACTTTATGCTATGAAAATAATGGCAGTTATTAACCCAATGATGATGATTGTAATGAATGCCGTTGTAATAGCGGTTATATATATAGGCGGTTATCAGGTACAAGCAGCGGAAATACGCGCGGGTGAAGTAATGGCAGCAATTTCATACATGACAAGGATATTAATGACTTTTATGATGATGAGTATGGTGTTCACGTCTATTCCAAGAGCGAAAGCATCTGCCGGTAGAGTACGCGAGGTTTTAGAAACACAGCCTCAAATTACAGACGGTCATATAACCGATGAAATAAAACACGGAAACATTGTATTCGAGAACGTTGCTTTTACTTATACCGGAAGTTCGGGCGAGCCTGTTTTAAAAAATATATCTTTACAAATAAATGAGGGCGAACATATTGGGTTGTTAGGTTCAACGGGAGCAGGAAAAAGCTCGCTTGTAAATCTGATACCGCGTTTTTATGACATAACGGGAGGAAGGATATTAATAGACGGCATAGATATAAGGGATTATAGCCTTTCCGCACTCCGTTCTCAGATTGGATTTGTTTTGCAGGAATCTGTGCTTTTCAGCGGTTCAATAATCGAAAACATAAGATGGGGTAATCCTGATGCTGATGATGAAGCTGTCAGGCAAGCGGCTATAGCGGCACAGGCAGATGAATATATTTCGGCAATGAACGAAGGTTATGAAGAAATGCTAGGTCAGAGAGGATTAACTCTTTCAGGCGGCCAAAAACAACGCGCCTGTATTGCCCGCGCTCTATTGAAACAACCTAAAATACTTATTATGGATGACAGCACTTCCGCTTTAGACCTCGGCACGGAAAGCAGGCTTAATGCGGCTATAAATACAAATTCCGCAAAAAATACACGGATAACTATAGCACAGCGTATTGCATCGGTAATTGATACCGACAGGATATATGTAATTGACAACGGCATGATTGCAGCCGTTGGAACTCACAGCGAGTTGCTTGAAAACAGTGAAATATACCGTGATATATATGATTCTCAAATGGGACAAGGAGCGTTGGCATAATGAGTACAAACAGTAATATTAAACAGCAGCAAAATATCAAAAACCCAATCAGACCGTTCGGCGGCGGACCTCCTCACAGAATGATGGGCCGTCCGGTTGAAAAGCCAAAGGATTTATGGAAAACATTGAAGCGTATGTTTTCATATTTAGGCACACAAAAATTTGTATTACTCGGACTTATAATAATGGTGGTATTAAATTCTTCTTTATCACTCGTATCACCTGTTTTGCAAAAAGAAGCAATCAATGCTATTACTGTTAATGATGGTTTTAATATTAACTTTGAAAAACTAAGGCTTAATTTAATTTACATGGGAATATTATTTTTTATAACGGCCGGAATTAGCCTTGTTCAAGGATTATTTTCAGCATCCCTTTCACAAAAAACCGTAAAAATTATACGAACTGATATGATGAATAAATTACAGGATTTGCCCGTTCGTTATTTCGATTCTCATACTCACGGCGAACTTATGAGCAGGCTCACAAACGATGTGGACAACGTTTCAACTTGTATATCAGAAAGCATTTCTTCGCTTTTTTCTACAACAATAACAATTGTCGGCTCGCTTTTAATGATGTTATATTATAGCCGGTTGATGACTGTTATAAGCCTTGCGGTTGTTCCCGCAGGCATATATGTTACTAAAAAAATTTCAGAAAAAACCCGTGTATATTTTAAAAATCAGCAGAAGGAACTCGGCGAGCTTAACGGACATATAGAAGAAATGGTTACAGGGCAAAAAACGGTCATAGCGTTTAACAGGCAGCAAACGTCAATAGAACAATTTGATGCTATAAACAAGCAATTAAGGCATGACAGCATATTGGCTCAGATTTTTTCCGGTGTAATAGGACCGTTGATGAATGTATTAAGTAATCTTTCTTTTGCCTGTGTCGCAATAGCCGGCGGCATTTTGATGATAAACAGTACCGCGATAGCGGACAGCACCGTGCTAACGATTTTATGCGGAAATGTTTCAATAGGAACAATTCAATTGTTTATAAATTTATCAAGGCAGTTTTCACGCCCGATAAATGAGCTTGCAAATCAATGGAGTTCTATACAGTCGGCAATAGCCGGTGCTGAACGTGTTTTTGAGGTGATGAATCAACCCGCTGAAACTGATAACGGCGCAATTTCTTTTCCAACGGAAAGAGTAAAGGGAGATGTTAATTTTAACAACGTTAATTTCGCATATAATGTTGATAAACCCGTATTAAAGAATTTTTCTATCGAAGTAAAAGCGGGTGAAAAAATTGCGCTTGTTTGACTGACTGGAGCGGGAAAAACAACTGTTGTAAATCTGCTTACCCGCTTTTATGATATTAACGAAGGAAATATTTTTCTCGATGGTATTAATATAAAAGATATAAAAAAAGACGACTTGCGTAAATCAATTGGCATAGTTTTACAGGATACGGTTCTTTTTACCGGAACAATACGCGATAATATCCGTTATGGAAGACTTGACGCTTCGGATGAGGAAATACGTCAAGCGGCAATAACCGCAAACGCAGATGGATTTATATCACGCTTACGCGATGGTTATGATACTGAATTATCTGAATCCGGCAATAATTTAAGCCAAGGTCAGCGGCAGCTTATCTCAATTGCACGAGCCGTTTTGGCAAACCCTAAAATATTAATTCTTGACGAAGCGACATCAAGTGTTGATACAAGAACCGAAATGCATATCCAACAAGCTATGCAGAACCTTATGAAAAACAAAACATGCTTTATTATCGCGCACAGACTCTCAACTATTCGCAACGCAGATAATATTCTTGTTATAGACGACGGACAAATTAAAGAAAGCGGCACTCATGACGCATTAATAGGGAAAAAAGGCGCATATCATACGCTTTATCAAAACCAACTGACAAAAGCAGTAGCTATTTAAAAATATTTATTTTCCATCAAAACTTATTAATACTTGCGAAATTAATTATTTGCCAACCCATGCGCAATGGTTGGCTGGGTATGGGCGCATGGGTTGGCATTCCTTTTTATTCGCGAGTATAATACAAGTTTTGATGGATTTTTTTATGCATAATTACAAGAAAATATTGACAATAAAAAAATATTATTATATTATCATGATATCAAAATAATATTACTTAAATATCTTTTTAAATTTAATTTACGAAGCGGAGGCATACTTATGGATATTCTGGAGATTAAAAACTTTTCAAAATCTTATTCCGGTACAAAAAAAGCGGTTGATAATTTAAACATTACTGTTTCAAGCGGCGATATTTACGGATTTATAGGCCATAACGGCGCGGGAAAAACAACAACAATCCGTTCCGTAGTAGGAATTATGGATTTTGAGGAAGGCGAAATTACAATATGCGGCCACTTGGTAAAAAATGAACCAATATTATGTAAATCCGTCACCGGTTATATTCCGGATAATCCTGACCTTTATGATTATATTACCGGTATACAGTACTTAAATTACATGGCGGATATGTTTAATGTAAGTATTGCTGACAGGAAAGAACGAATTGAAAAGTACGCACAGCTTTTAGGGATGACAAACAGCCTTGGGGATTTAATAAGCTCGTACTCCCACGGAATGAAACAAAAAACGGCGCTTATCGGAGCGTTTTTACACAAACCTAAGCTGTTGGTTTTAGACGAGCCGTTTGTAGGGCTTGACCCTGAAGCGTCCTTTCATTTAAAAAATATGATGCGTGAATTATGTAATGAGGGTGCGGCAATTTTCTTTTCTACTCACGTTTTAGAGGTTGCGGAAAAATTATGCGGAAAAATTGCCATAATTAAAGACGGGAAGCTTAAAGCGCAGGGAAAAACCCAAGATATCCTTGGAGATTCCAGCTTGGAGGAGATATTTTTGGAGGTGGCAAAGCATGATTCGTAAATACTTGTTATTACTTAAAATACAGCTCTTAAATTTTTTTGGGATAAATAAGATGATACACTCAAACGATAAAAAAGAAAAAAACCGGCTTGTTGTTATGTGTGTTGCGTGGGCTATACTATTAGTTGTACTTTTAATGTATTCCGCTATTATTTCATATTCCTGTATTTACATGGGGGCAGGCAACATAATACCTGTTCTTATGCTTACAGTTTCTTCATTAATTACGATGTTTTTAACATTTTTTAAAGTAAACGGTATGTTGTTTTCATTTAAAGACTATGATTCAATAATGTCCTTGCCTGTCAGCAGTTCGTTAATCATTTTAAGCCGATTAACAATGATTTATATAATGAATGTTTTATTAAGTTTTATTACCGTTGCTCCGTCCATTATAGTTTACGGTATATATGTTAACGCTTCTGTTTCTGTTTATTTAATGCAAATTATTGGCGGAATTTTTTTATCGCCATTTATTCCAATAACAATAGCGGCTACAGTAGGAGCTGTTATTATGGCGGTTTCTGTAAGGTTTAAATATAAAAACGCCATTGCTTTAATTTTAAGCATGGGCGTTATACTTGCGGTATTATTATTATCCGTATCAATCAGCGACGAAACTCCTCAAATGCTTTTGGATTTTTCTGCGGCAATTGACAAAAACATGACACGTATATATCCATTTGCTTATTTTTACCGCAAGGCTGTTTTAAATGCCGATTGGGGGAGTTTTTTACTTTTTACTGCGGCGTCTGTGTCCGTTGCCGCATTGTTTGTTTATTTGTTATCAAAATTTTATACTAAAATTAATACAGCTCTTTTTTCTCAAGCTGTACACAGGGGTTATAACCTTAATAGCTCCTCAGCCAGAACTCCGTTTATTTCTCTTTATCAAAAGGAATTGCGTCGTTTGTTCTCATGTACAACGTATGCATTAAATTCTTGTACCGGAGCATTATTGCTTTTGGTCAGCGCAGTTATATCAATTATAATTAAGCCGGTTCAACTTATAAATCAAACAGGTTCTGCTGATGTTTTGGAAGGTTATATTAAATGTTTTCCTTTTATAATTGCTGTTTTTACCGGAATTACTTCAACATCATCTTCCTCATTATCACTTGAAGGAAAAAGCCGGTGGCTTATGTGCAGCGCACCTGTTTCACAAGAAACTGTATACAAAGCAAAAATTGCGGTTAATCTTACAGTATTATTACCTGTCACCGTAATAAGCGGTCTATTATTCTCAATAGCGTTTAGGGTAAATATATGGCAAACGCTTTTTATAATTGCTATCCCGGCAGCTTATTCTGTCTTAATTGCTGTTACCGGTATCTTTTTTAACTTAAAGTTTCCGAATTATGATTGGACCAGCGAATATTATGCGGTTAAAAACAGTATGTCTGTTTTATGCACTGTTTTTTCCGGTATGTTTACAGCCATTGCATTTTTTATACTTAACCAATTATTTGCTAATCAATTCCTGCTTTTCCAATTTATCAGCTTAATAATAATTCTTCTTGCGGCTTATATTTTATACGGCAAAATAAAACACGTCAGGCTTTATGTTTAATATACCGCATAAGTGATTCCTTTCATCCCTTATGCGGTATATGCTCTTTTATTTTTTCAGATAAAGCGGCGAAATCATAAATATTTAATTCCTCGCCGCGAACATTTTCGGATAAACCGCATTCCGTTAAAATATCAGCTAATTGATTTTTAGAAAGTCCAATGTCATTAATTGCAAACAGACAATTAACAAGAGTTTTTCTTCTTAACGCAAAAGCTGCTCTAATTATTTCAAACATAAACGCTTCATCCGATACATTAACCAGCGGTTCTCTCACGGTAAGCGTTAACACGGCGGAATCAACATTAGGGCGCGGATAAAAGCAATTTGGCGGAACATTAGCAATAAGCTTAATATCCGCATAATACGCGGCAGCTATCGAAAGAGACCCGTAATCTTTTGTGCCCGGTAAGGCTCTTAGCCTATCCCCAACTTCTTTTTGCACCATAACCGTTATTGATTCAATATCATACCTGTTTGTAAGCAACGACATTACAACCGGTGTTGAAATATAATAAGGAAGGTTCGCAACAACCTTGAACCTTCCTTTTACAAGTGCGGAGATATCTGTTTTTAAGATATCTCCGTTTATTATTTTAACATTTTCGCAATCCTTAAATGTACCCTCAAGCATACTGCTGAGTTTTTCGTCAATTTCCACGGCATACACAAATTTTGCGCACTCAGATAACACCTGAGTCATACCGCCAAGCCCCGATCCAATTTCAATTATAATATCCTCCGGCGTTACATTCGCTCCGTTAATTATTTTATTAAGTACATGCGGGTCTATTAAAAAATTTTGCCCGAACTTTTTTTTTATATAAAAATTATTTTCTTTTAAAATCTCTAAAGTCTTTTTATAAGTTGCAATTTGTTCCATATAAACTTTCATTCCTTTAATTTTACTCCTGATTTACCGTAAAAGCGTTGTCTTCGTTAAGCTTAACGTATAATCCGCTGTACGGCTTACCATCTACTTGCAAAAAAACCTGCTGAACTCCTAAAAGCTTTCCAAGTGTAATCGCAATAGACGAAAGGTTAGAATATTCATCATTTTCAGAGGTGTAACCTTGGTCATATATATCTTTATCAAAATTTACAAGTATAGCGGAGGTGTTTGCGGCAAAAACCAACTCCATTATTTTCCCTTTTGATACAAGGGCATTGTGTGTACCGTCCGGTGAGCTTTTATAAATTATTGAATTTACTAAATCAATAAAATCATAATTAGTCCAAAGCTCTAATTCGTCCACATAAACAGAAACCTCATCGCTTCCGAATATTGGGTAATAACTTTTATATTCACATTTAATTCCTGTATTTTCCGTATATTTTGCTAAAGACGATGTTATTGGTATATCAGACTTCGCGGTTATATAAGAAGTTTGAACTAACCCTATATTTTTAACATAATAATCTTTTTGCGAAAATCCGTTTGCAAATACGCTGGTAACCTCCAAAGCTTTAAAGCTTCCGATAGGGGTTGTAATATCCACGTCAACGCCCGTAATTTCCGCATTATCACCGGGAGATATTACCCATTTTGCTCCTAATTTAAGAGGCTCCTTTAAAAGAAGCATATCTTTGCCCGGCGGATTTTGAGTTTGATCCTCATAATGATAATAAAATGTATCACCGTTTATAAGCCTAAGCTCTCCGTTATTAACCTCAAAAACCTGAGTCTGTCTGTCATAACTTTCAACTTCGGGGTCTATGCGCTGCTGCATCCGGTTTCCGTTTATAAATGTATTGTATATTTTATAAGAGGCAAAAACGCTTCCTTCCCCCTCGTATTCATATAAAGCATTTTCTTTAAAGGGAAAATATTCGTATATCTGGCTATTTTTTTCAATGCTTTTACAACCGGATAAACATAAAACGAACAATATAAAAAATAAAAAATAAGTTTTTTCATTTGTTTTCTCCTTACAAAAAGCAGACTTAAGTGATAACGCTTACCGCTTAATTAATAAAACAACTCCGCGGCAACCGGCTATTTCACATCCGAACCACTTCTGCATCGCCCCATATTCTTTCCAAATTGTAAAAATCACGTTCCTCCTTATAAAAAATATGCACAATTATCGACCCAAAATCTAATAAATACCACGAAGAATTATGTTGACCTTCTGAATGCTTCAAAAGAAGACCCGCTTTTGTAACTGCTTCATCACACGCGTCAGCCATTGCTTTTATTTGAGACGGATTACTTCCGGAAGCTATAACAAAGTAATCAGAAAGGATAGAAATTTTTCGTATGTCAAGCACTGTTATATCTTTGCCAAATTTTTCGTCCAAAGCCTTATATGCGGCTTTAGCAGCGGTTAAACTTAAATTTTCATTTTCCAATTTATCCTCTCGCTTTCTATACTCGCTTAAATTAATCATTTGCCAACTCATGCGCGGCAGTTAGCACAGTTAAGTGTTGAGTTGGCATTCCTTTTTATTCGCAAGTATAACAATTATTTTATAAATTTTCATCCGTCAAATAATCCAAAGCAACTTTACTTAGCGGATGTAACGATAAATTTCTTTTTTTATTATATGCTATTGTGGATTTTAGCCCAATAATAAGAGCTTTGTCAATACTTTCATAAGCTGCGGCACGCATTTTTTCAAGGTTTTCATGTTTATCCCTGTTTGGTTCAATACAATCAGCAACATAAATTATCTTTTCAAGCAGTGACATATTTTTTCTTCCGGTTGTGTGATACTTAATGGCATTCAAAATATCCTTATCTGTTATGCTAAATTTATCCTGAGCAATTTTTGCCCCAATTAAAGGATGAGTTAAATCTATTTGCTTTTTAAACAGCTCCGTCATTTTGATGCCGTATTTTTTACAAATTTCAATTTTTTTTGAAACGCTCATATCTTTTGCGCAGTCATGCAGGAGAGCGGCAATAGAAGCTTTTTTTTCGTCCGCACCGTATAAACGGCTTAATTTAACAGCAACCTCCAAAACTCCGAGTGTATGCAGATACCTTTTCTTTGTTAAAACTTTTTTAATATATTCTTTAAGCTCCACTTCGGTAAAATCGCATAACCTGTAAAGAGATTTATTATAAATATATTTTTCAACCTGCTTCGGCAGCAAATATTTTACAGATTTTTTATTCATTACCCTACCGCGTATATCCGTTGACGAGATATCTAAAACCGGCATATTTAAAACATCAGCTTTTTTCATTAGCTCTTCGCAGCCTTTTATTTCATGCCCTTGCCTTGAAACTATTATAAATTTGCAAAGAGTAAGTATTATTTCATAATCCTTCCACGATAACACAAACGGCGCTGTATCAGCTCCAATTATAAAATAAAGCTGAGCGTCCTTATGAATGTGCTTTCTTATTTCCTTAACTGTGTCCACACTGTATGTGGTATCAGGTCTGTCTATCTCAAGCCTTGACGCGCTAAAAAATTTATTCCCCTTTACCGCAAGATATGTCATATTAAAACGGTGCTCCGCATCCGTTAAGTTTTCCGCATTTTTATGCGGCGGATAACCGGAGGGTATGAATAAAATTTTATCCAGTAAAAACGTCTCCCTCGCTGATTCCGCTGCCGCTAAATGCCCAAAATGCACAGGGTCAAAAGTTCCGCCCATTATAGCTATTCTTTTATACTTATATAAATTTTTTAAATTATAATCCTTTACCATCGGCTTGCCCTATCTCCATTTTGTGTAAATCCCGGCATGGGTTTCTGTTCCGGATTTAATTATTGATATAATTTCGTCGTTATTTTTATATGTTTCAAGTAATACACTGTCATTAAGTCTTAGTTCTTTTTTATACTGCGTTTTCATTTCAAAAACATTTTTTGAATCATACATTTCTTGCGGTATGCAATTCATCGCCCATTCTATGTATTTAATATTATTAACATGATAATTTGAATCAATATCGCTTCGTAAAGCGGTAAATGGTTGGACAGATATTTGCTCGTAACCGTCAAGAGAAGGAAAAGTAAAATCCGGTTCATACGGATTTTCATACAAAGTACCGTAGGTATCTGCTAATTCTTTTAAAACCTTCACCGGTTTACGCTTTATCAAATCCGCAAGCACCCACCTTGTGTTGGCGGACGCAACCTCTGCACCATTTGAATTAAACGCCTTAAACGAACGCTGAGCCATAATTCCTTTAAAAGATACCGGCCAAGTGTAAACAGTTATCTCCTCATAAAGCGAGGGATAATTTTTTACATGCACATCCCAGTTTGTCAGCAAAAAGCCGAGATTATTTTCTATAAACCAAGACATTGGGCAAATCGTTGAGTTTGAATGTGATATCGCGGTTTCTTGCAATATTGACATCAGTTTTGCAAAGCTTAAGGTTAAATCCGGTTTTATGCCTTCGTACGGTATTTTGTGTATGTTAAAAAAACGACCTTCCATATTTCGTGTTCCCTTTCGTTTTTGCCTAAATCCTATAACAGAGGCGATATCAGTCTTGATATTGATTCTTTAAACCTTGTAAAACCCGAACGCCGTTCATAACTTAACTTTGTTATCTCCGTTGAATCCTTAAGGTCTAAAAAGAATATTTCTTCAAGCTGCCTTGTTATTTTTTCATCATATATAAAAGCGTTTACTTCAAAGTTTAAATCAAAGCTGCGGATATCCATATTTGCCGTTCCTACAGAGCTAACCACTGAGTCGATTAAAACCATTTTACTATGAACAAATCCCTTTTCATATTTATAACATTTTACTCCCGCGGGTAAAAGCTCGCCAAGATACGAAAGGCTTGCCCAATAAACAAACGGGTGATCCGGATGAGCAGGGATAACAATTCTCACATCAACTCCGGAAAGCGCAGCTATCCTTAAAGCTTTAAACAAAGTGTCGTCAGGAACAAAATACGGCGTTACTATATATATTGATTTATCCGCTTCAAAAATCATTTTTGAATAAGCAAAATGTATATTAGACCATTTGGTATCCGGCGCCGGAAACTATCTGCATACTCACTCCGCCTAATATGTTAGGAATACTCGGAAAATCTTCCTCGCAAAAACTAATAGGCATGGATTTCATAACAAAATTCCAATCCATCATAAAACGCAGCTCAAGCTGCTTAACTGCGTCACCGTATAACCGCAAATGTGCGTCCCTCCAATATCCAAAGCGTTTTGTTACACCAAGATACTCGTCGCCTATGTTAAACCCGCCAATGTAACCCGTTATTCCGTCAATAATAACAATTTTTCTGTGGTTACGGAAATTAATACGCGTAAAATGCGGCGGTTGAAAAACAGCCAGCATACCTCCCGCGTCTGTTAACGGTTTAAAAAACTTTTTAGGTGTTGAAAAACAACCCATTCCGTCAATGAAAAAACGTACGGTTACACCCCGCCGCGCCGCTTCCGCAAGTGCTTCAATAATACGGCGGCCAATTTTTGAATCCCTAACAATATAATATTGGATGTGAATATATCTTTGAGCGGTTTTGATGTCCTCTATAAGGGAATCGAATTTAAGGTTTCCGTCTGAAAATATTTTAACGGAATTATTCATTGTAAAAGCACTTTGAGCAGACTTGTAATTTAAATTAACCATATCGTTAAGGCGGTCAATACCTTTTATACGAATGATATTTTTAAGGTCAACTCTCTGTTCCTGATTCCTTAAAAAATGCAAACTATCGTAATTAAGCTTTAAATAATCCGAAAACACAGCTTCGTCTTCATGAGCCTTTTGAGAAAAAACAATGTGCTTACGGCTCTCAAGCCCAAACAACAAATATATTATAAACCCAATATAAGGAATAAACGAAATTACTATAACCCATGCCCATGTAGATGTTGGAGAACGTTTTTCAACAAAAACAATGAAAAGTATGAAAAGCAAGTTAAGTATTAATAATACCTCTAAGATAATTGTAATTATTTCAGACATAAATCCTCCAAAGGATTGGGTTTTCGCACAGCTCAAAGCGGTAATTGAGCTTTAATTATATACTGCATAAAGGATAAAAAGAATTTTCCATGCAGTATCAACATCGTTTGGGATGAAAATAAAAAAGAATTCTCTTTTCATCCCAATCAATGTATATTATAGGAGATATTTTTATAAATTTCAATAAATTTCAACAAGCTTTTAAAACTTGCTTAATCGGTAACAGTATCAGGAGATATTTGATGTATAATATTTTGCATATCAAACCCGGAAACCTCACCTTTATTTGTATCTCTGGCGGATAATTCCGTTATACGTTCAACCAAGCTTTCGTCAGATGTTACAGCCGATATTTTAATATTTTTATCAGTCAGCTTAACTTTTTCTTCCACATCTTTTTTAAATTTAATAAGCTCCTTATCTGTAGGCGAACCTGTTACGGTTATCCCTATTATCGCAGCATTTCCGGAAATAATTACCGCAGCTTTTTCTATCCCTTCCATTTCAACTATTGTTTTAGATAAAATTTGCGCTCGCTCAGAACTGGTTTTATTATCCGCTTCACGATTTTTTTCAGACTCTTCAAACGCTCGGTTTTTATATGTTTTACTTGTTCCATCTGTTATTCTAAAATTAGATGATTTGTTTTGGACATTTTTTACGTCGGGATTATTACATGCTGATAATAAAACTGTAAATAATATTAAAAAAAATTTTTTTTTCCTCATTCCGTTACCTCCGTGTGATTGATTATTAAATATAGTATTTATATTATCTGTAAAATTTAATGAGGAAATATTTTGAAATTTTATCCGAAATACTTTTTCTTTAGAAATATTTATGATATCATTAACTAAATTTTTAATGTCAGGAGGAAATAATATGTCAAGCGCAAGAAGGCACTACAGAGTCGCGCGAAAGGAAGTCGCAAGAGAAAAAGAAAATGAAAACACTGTTTCTATACCAAAAAAATATAAAAAATGCGTTATAGCGGGGTTTATATCTTTTTTAATTATTGTTTTTATAAAAGGTTTAATTATTGGATTTCATATAGGTAATAAAATGTGCAGTCATTCGGGTGATGAGCTATGAAGCTTGGAATAGTCGGTCTCCCTAATGTGGGCAAAAGCACATTATTTAATTCGCTAACCCATGCCGGAGCAGACGCGGCAAATTATCCGTTTTGTACAATTGACCCAAATGTGGGAATGGTGTATGTTCCGGACGAACGCCTTAAAAAGCTTGCGGCAATTTATAATTCCGAAAAAATCACCCCCGCTGTTATCGAATTTGTGGATATCGCCGGATTGGTAAAAGGCGCAAGCCGCGGCGAAGGGCTTGGCAATAAATTTCTCGCGCATATAAGAGAGGTTGACGCAATCGTCCATGTTGTGCGTTGTTTTGAAGATTCAAATGTCGTGCATGTAAACGCACAAATAGACCCGGTAAGCGATATAGAAACAATCAACCTGGAACTTATTTTTTCCGATTTAGAAATAATCGAAAGAAGGATTGCTAAAACGGCTAAGTCTATTAAAACCGATAAAAAATTACAATTCGAGCTTGACACATTAAACTTTATAAAGAACGAGCTTGAAAACGGAATATGCGCAAGAGCAATTATTTTTGACGATGAACAAATAACTTTCGTCAAGTCTTTAAACCTTCTAACATATAAGCCTGTGCTTTATGCTGCTAATGTCTCCGAGGAAGGTTTTTTATCCGGTTCGGACAACCCTTATTATGATAAAGTTGTTGAACTGGCAGCCGCCGAGGGTTCAGAAGTCTTTACTGTTTGCGCTAAGATGGAAGAAGAAATCGCCGAGCTTGACGAAGACGAAAAAAATATGTTTCTTAGTGATTTAGGCATAACCGAAAGCGGATTATCTAAAATAATTACGGCGGGTTACTCCCTTTTAGGGCTTATAAGCTTTTTAACCGCAGGACCTACGGAAAGCAGAGCATGGACAATAACCAAGGGGCTTAAAGCACCGCAGGCGGCGGGTAAAATCCACACCGATTTTGAACGCGGCTTTATAAGAGCAGAAATTGTAAATTATGACGACCTTATACGCCTAGGGACGTACAACACCGCTAAGGAAGCGGGGTTAGTTAGGCTTGAGGGGAAAGATTATGTTGTAAAAGACGGCGACGTAATTTTATTCCGGTTTAATGTGTAGATGATTATTTATAACTTGAAAGTGGCATAAATAAAGGCTTTTATCAAAAATGATAAGAGCCTTTTTCATTTTTCCCGCCAATTATTATGCGTAATCCCTATCCTTTCCGTCAGCGCGTTTATGCATATAACGGCTGCCGTTGAAACAAGTCCTGTTGCAATTCCAAAAAAAAGCCATATATCATATTTGATAGCGGCAAAAAGAATTATAAAGCTTAATGTTAAAATAAACATAAATACTAAAAACGATACAATAAAAGGAGTTTTTTTGTTTTGTGTCAAAGCGTTTAAAACATTTTTATACATCCTTATTTTATAAATAGAAAGAAAGCCGCCGACCATTATACCAAACGGAAGGAGCGGATGCCCGCCCGCCGGTATAAAAGATAAGGCAGCTATTACAACGCAAAATATCATAACTCTTTTAAATAAAAATCCTATCAATTTTATAAGCCTCCGGGCGAGAATTAATCAAATATATACGGGTCTTGGCTGACAGGCCTGTCTTGCATTATATTTTCGTCTATACGTATTTTTAAGTCTTGACTTAACCCTTTAAATGACGCGCCATAAATAAATTTATTATCTCCCCCTAATTTTCTGCGTATAACACATTTTGTTTTAACCTCAAATTCGGAAAAGAAACCATTAAGCATCATGTCTATCCACAGGATGTCTCCAATTTGGCATTCGTGGTTTGTATGAAGCTGAAGCCCGCTCGACGATATGTCGTATACATCTGCCGGCTGCCAGTTTTGACCGTCGGTGCTGATATTGGCAATAGTGTAAAAATGACTGCCTCTTTGGTATGTTCTTCGGTCAAATTCATTCATTAACGCACCCCCGTTATTAAACTTTTCGTTATTTAATTTTTCTTAATAACCTTAAGCCTTGCCATTGCTCTGCGCAGAGCAACTTGAGATTGTAAGTGTTCAATTTCACTTAAGTGAGCTTGCAAACGTTCTTCCGCTCTTTTTTTGCTTCAAGAGCCCTGTTTAATTCAATTTCCTCCGGCCATTCGGCCGTATCCGCAAGTACAACAACCTGTTCCGCTTTAATCTGCGCAAACGCGCCTGATATCGCGGCTTCACGCCAACTTTCCTGTTCTTTAATTTTAATAGGAGCGGTTTCCAACGCTACAACCATTGCCGCGTGGTTTGGCAGCACTCCCATTTCACCTTCAGTGGTTGTAAGTATAACGCTTTCCACTAATCCGGAAAAAAACAGCTTCTCAGGAGTCGAGATAATCAACTTAAGCATGTCAAACCTCCCTGCTCATCACTCGTCATTCTTTGAGCTTTCATAAACTTCGTCGATAGTTCCCTTCATGTAAAAATGCGTTTCGGAGATATCGTCCATTTTGCCGTCGATTATTTCTTTAAACCCTCTGATTGTTTCTTTTATAGGCACATATTTACCTTTAAAGGAACTGAATTCCTCCGCCACATGGAATGGCTGCGATAAAAAGCGTTGTATTTTTCTTGCTCGATAAACCGTAAGCTTATCATCCTCGGCAAGGTCATCCATGCCCAGTATCGCAATTATATCTTGAAGCTCGCGGTAACGCTGTAAGGTTTGCTTAACCTGCTGCGCAACTGTATAATGCTCGTTTCCGACAATTTCGGGCGCTAAAATACGAGAATTAGATTCCAACGGGTCTACCGCCGGATATATTCCGGCTTCAACTATTCTGCGGGATAGAGCTGTTGTCGCATCAAGGTGCGCGAAGGTTGTCGCAGGGGCAGGGTCAGTATAATCGTCAGCAGGAACATATACCGCTTGTATAGAAGTAATAGAACCCTTTTGTGTTGAAGCGATACGCTCTTGCAAGCTGCCAACTTCGTTTGCCAATGTCGGCTGATAACCAACCGCTGACGGAATTCTGCCCAAAAGTGCGGATACCTCCGCTCCCGCTTGTATAAATCTGAATATATTATCAATAAAAAGCAGTACGTCCTGCCCGGCAACGTCACGGAAATACTCTGCAATTGTAAGGCCGGTTAACGCAACCCTCATACGAGAGCCGGGCGGTTCGTTCATCTGGCCAAAAACAAGAGAGGTTTTTGATATAACTCCGGATTGTCTCATTTCCTGAATTAAATCGTTACCCTCACGAGAACGTTCCCCAACTCCGGTAAATACGGAATATCCTCCGTGTTCTGTCGCTATATTACGAATAAGCTCAAGTATCAAAACGGTTTTACCAACACCCGCACCACCGAATAGCCCGATTTTACCGCCCTTTGGGTACGGCGCAAGTAAATCGACAACTTTTATACCGGTTTCCAATATATCCTGCGCGGTTTTTTGTTCCTCAAACTTTGGCGGACGGCGATGTATGGGCATCGACAGGAGCATTATTTACCGGCTCGCCGTTGTCCAATGGTTCACCCAAAACATTAAGTACCCTGCCTAAGGTTGCATCGCCCACAGGTACACTAATCGGAGAACCAGTATCAACAGCCGCCATGCCGCGTGCGAGTCCGTCGCTTGACGACATTGCTATACAGCGTACTGTATTATTCCCCGTATGTTGCATAACCTCCGCAATGATTTTATCGTTGCCGCATTGGACGCTTACAGCATTATGTATAGCCGGTAAGCGGTTTTCCTCAAAACGTATATCTATAACAGGGCCTATGACTTGAACGATTTTACCTGTGTTTTCAGACATGACATTTCTCACTTTCTGTTAATTATTCTGTCGGAATGCCGCTTACGATTTCATTAATTTCCTGCGTTATCTGAGTTTGCCGCTCTCTATTATAACGAAGGAATAAATGCGTAATCATATCGTCAGCGTTACTTGTTGCGTTATCCATTGCATACATACGGGCGTGCTGTTCGCTTGTAAACGCGTCTACAAACGCAGCGTAAATTATCCCCTTAAGATAATGAGGAACCAAATGTTCAAAAACAGCTTTTGGGCTTGGTTCAAATTCAACTTTTTCATACGCTTTGACATTCGGGGACTTTTTTATAAGGTCCTCCGGCTTTAGCGGCAGAAGTTGAACCATGCGCGGTTCTAATTTTAACGGAGTTACCATATCGGTATAAATCATATATATACGTCCGTATAAACCGGATAAGTATGCGTCAACAATACGCTCCGCAATTTCTCTTGCGCGGTACAATCCGGGATTCATAACAGGATAATTAAAATCTGCGCAAACGCGGTAACCCTCATGCATAATCAACCCACGCCCCATATAACCCGCAACCCACAAAGTTGCCGTATCCTTTGGAACTTTAGCTTCCAACAGATTAAGTATGTTATGGTTATACCCTCCTGCCATGCCCTTATCTCCCATTAAAACAAGATAAAGGTCACCTGTGTCGGGTTTTTCTGTTCTTTTAATATACAATATGTCTGCGTTTTCTGTTGTCGCTAAAATTTCTGAAAGTGTTTCGGCAATCTCAATAAAATAAGGACGTGTATTTTCGAGTTGCTGCCGAGCTTTTTTTGTTTTTGAAGCGGATGTTAAATACATGGCGCGAGTAATTTTTTTTGTATTTTCCACACTGGCAATACTTGACTTTATTTCATGAAGTCCCGGCATAACAACCTCCTTAACGCTTGATAATTATTTCCATTGCTTTTTAAATTCATCCACAGCCTGTGACAATTCGTTTTCGTCATCTTGTGACAGCATTCCGCTTGTGTGTATTGAGCTTGTTAACTGGGGATTTTTTTCTTCCACATATTCAAAAAATTCATTATTAAAACGACGTACATGCTGCACAGGTATATCCATCAAGGCTCTGCCGGTAGCGATGTATAAAATAACAATTTGTTTTTCTAATGTCATTGGAGAATTGACAGGCTGCTTCAAGGTTTCAACTAAACGTTCTCCTTGAGCTAACTTATCACGGGTAGCCTTGTCAAGGTCTGAGCCGAATTGGGCAAAAACCTCAAGGTCGCGGTACTGTGCAAGATTTATACGCAAAGAACCGGCTACTCTTTTCATTGCTTTAGTTTGTGCCGAACCGCCCACGCGCGATACCGATATACCTACGTTTACCGCAGGTCTTTGACCCGATAAGAATAAATCGGATTGCAAATATATCTGCCCGTCAGTTATGGACACGACATTTGTCGGTATATACGCCGAAAAATCTCCGGCTTGCGTTTCAATAATCGGAAGCGCGGTAATCGAACCGCCGCCCATTTCGTCACTTAAACGAGCCGCTCTCTCAAGCAGGCGCGAATGTAAATAAAAAACATCGCCCGGATATGCTTCGCGTCCCGGCGGTCTGCGAAGCAATAAGCTTATTGTACGGTACGCCACAGCGTGTTTTGATAAATCGTCATACACAATCAGCGCGTCGCGATGATTAGTATACATAAATTCTTCCGCAATCGCACAGCCCGAGTATGGCGCAATATATTGAAGGCTTGCCGCGTCACTGGAGGAGCTTGTTACAACTACGGTATAATCCATCGCCCCATAACGCTCAAGAGTTTGCACAATAGAAGCCACTGATGAATTTTTTTGACCTATCGCAACATATATGCAAATAACATTTTTTCCTTTTTGATTAATAATCGCATCAATGGCAACGGAGGTTTTACCCGTTTGCCTGTCGCCGATTATAAGCTCCCTCTGACCCTTTCCTATTGGAACCATGGAATCGATAGCCATAATACCGGTTTCCATCGGTTCGCAGACACTTTTCCTGTCGTTTACGCTAGGCGCGGGGAATTCCACAGGACGGCGTTTGTCGGAATTAATTTTACCCTTACCGTCAAGCGGGTTGCCAAGCGCATCTACAACACGCCCTAAAAGAGCATCGCCAACAGGTACTGATACGGACATACCCGTTCTAGTTACGGAAGAACCTTCATGTATGCTTGTTTCATCATTTAATAAAACGCAGCCAATATTATCTTCTTCCAAATTTATCGCAATACCGTAAACGTCATTTTCAAAAAGAAGCATTTCATTGCTTTTACAATTAGATAACCCATACACCCGGACAATACCGTCGCCTGTGGAAATGACCTTTCCGGTTTCCCCCGAGCGCGGCGCAAGGCCGTAATTTTCAATCTGACTCTGTATGATAGAGCTGATTTCTTCCGGTTTTAAACCCATTTATTCACTTCCTCTCCAAAACTTGACGAAGGCCGTTCAGCCGTGCGAACAGCGTATCGTCAATACGGTTATCCCCTATTTGAATTTGTATACCGCCGAGCAGCTTTGAGTTAATATTAAAGCGCACATCCGCCGTGGGGATATTGTACAGTTTACGGTATTTATCTCGTATTTTTATAAGTTGGCTTTCATCTAACGGCATCGCTGAATATACGTAAATATCGGGATTATTTTGGCGTTCAGCATTTAAACGCTTGTATGCTTCACATATATTCGGCAGTAAAGCAAGCCGTTCTTTATCTATTAATATATAAATAAAATTTTTTATTAAAGGCATATATTTTTGAGATATCAGCTTTTCAACTGTCTCCTTTTTAATCGCAGAGGATACCGTTGGGTCAAGCAAAAATTCGCTTGCATCGCTGTTTTCTGAAAGAAGTGAGGAGAATTCGGCAATATTGTTACCAACGTCGCTTACAGCATCAGAGGGCGCGGCATTTAATAGAGCCTTGGCGTAACGCAATTCCACTGCGGACATTACGCAACCTCCTCTTTAGACAGGAATTTGTTTACCAATTCGCGATTTTTCTCGTTATCCATATTTGCTTCAACCACCTTAGAAGCGGCAGCTAACGCTAAAGACGCTACCTCATTTTTAAGCGTATCTAACATTTGAGCATGTTCGCGTTCGGCTTCAGCCCGTGCGTCGGTTAGGAGGCGAGCGGCTTCCTTTTTTGCTTCATTTAAAATATTGTCGGCTTCTTTAGACGCTTTTAACGTTGCTTCGTTTATTATTTCCCTGCGTTTTTGTGCGGCTTCGTCAAGCATTTGCTCATATTGCTGCTTAAATTGTTCGCCTTCCTCTTTAAGCTGCTTACCTTTTTCAATATCGGAAGCTATGGATTCCGAACGTTTTTCCATAAATCCGCCAAGCCGTTTAAAAAGGAATTTGTTTACAACCAAATAAATAATAAGCAGGTTTACCGCAGTCCAAAGAAAGGTTAAATCTATATTGAACATATTACGCACCTCGTATACGCTAGGGCGTGTCAAAAAATACATTAGAACACGCTTAAAATTTTTAATTTTTACATGCTTATCTTTCAACACGCCTTAGTGATAATAACGGCAAATTTACAATGATTTAACTATAAATCCGAATTAACCCGTTATTTTGTAAACAATATAATCAAAGCAATAACAAACCCGTAAATAGCTGTAGCTTCAGCCAATGCCGCGCCTAGGATTGTTGCGGACATAATTTTACCGGACGCTTCCGGCTGACGCGAAATACTTTCCGCCGCTTTACCAGTTGCAATACCAATGCCAATACCCGCACCAAGACCGGTTAACACTGCTATACCTGCTCCTATAGTTGAAATATCCATTCCATTCACCTCCTTAAGCTTCTTCTACCGGTTCTACCGATTCTGATATATACATTGTTGTAAGAAAAATAAAAACATATGCCTGTAACATACCATCAAACAAGTCAAAATACATACTTACAAAAGCCGGAAGAACTAATGGTAATGCAGAGTATAAAAGCGACATTGCTATAAACCCGCCCAATACATTACCAAAAAGCCGGAGACAAAGAGACAACGGCCTTACAACATAATCCAACAGCTTAACAAATATGGAAATTGGCGACGGTGTATAAAAGCTTTTTAACCATCCGCGAAATCCCTTGTAACGGAACTCTGATGCGATAACCACGATAATGGCAATAATCGCCAAACATAATGCGACATTAAAATTCTTAGTTGGCGGATGCAGAGAAAATTTGGGAATTATATTAAATATTGCTATCGAATTTGACAGCGCGAGAAACAATAGATATGTGCAAAGAAAAGGCGCAAACGGTTTAAAATGGCTTCCTATTTGCTCCCTTGAAAGACCGTTTACAAAATCTATCAGAACCTCGGCAGCTTTTTGCGCGCCGGAAGGAATAGCCTTAAGTTTACGGGTACATAAAATAACAGCTAATACGATAACTGCTGTAACAATCCACATTGCAATAACGGCGTCCGTAATAAACGGTACGGATTTTCCGCCGATATCAATGCTTAAATAAACGCGGCTGCTGATTTCTATTTCCAAAAGTCTTCTCACCTCTAAAAATATCTTTAAAAATATTATTTCTATAGTGTTTGTTGCGAGTTATTTTACTATTTCTTCAAATAAAAGTAAAGGGGGTTGATTTTATATTACACAGTAAAAAAACAAGTAAAAATCTTTTCAAAAAAGCTGTTTAGATTTTTTATCAGGTAGCTTTCCATATTCGTTTAAGAATAAAAAAAGAACAGAGCGAATATCCCTGTTCTGTGAGGATTACTAGACTTAACTGCTTAATACATTTGTAATTGCTTTAAAAACTAATTTGCCGCCTTACTCATTTCAATTACTTCTGCGGTTGCCAAATCAACTTCGTATGTTTTACCATTATTAACATTTAAGTACGTTAATTTTTCTGCGTTATCCGATAAAGCAATATCTTTTAAAGGCTGATTTGTGACATTTACTATGCTGCCGTCCATGTATATGATTATAAGACTATAATAGCTACCGCCGTGCGGAAGTCCGTGCTGTTCAAAATAAATAACCGTGCATAAGTCAGTATCAAATCTTTCGTAAGGATCATCTTGAAAGATTATAAAATGGCTATTAATATATTCTATTCTATCTTCTCGCGTCACAGCATGGTAATATCCTTCGTCAAACGCTTTTTCCAAAACATCAATAAAATAATAAAATTTCGGTGAGTTCATTGAATTGTAATCATCATTATTATAGCAAAACATATATCCCACAATAAAATCAGTGTTTTCACCTTCGCACCGCAAACGCAGCGGAAGCATCTTATCAGATCTGTAAACACCCGAACCGCTTATAGTACCTTCATAGAAACCGGCTTCAAATTCAACAAAAACTTCAGAAGCATCTTTATCCATGGATATATTTAATCCGTAACCATTTTTACATATTTGTGAATTTAAAAATTCGCCCGAATTACTAAATAACGTATCCAATGAAATAATGCGGTTTTCATTATCCCATTCGTATCTCATGTAATATTTTGAATATCCATATTCGGCATTTACACTATCCTCCAAATCTCCGAGTTCTTCAATACACACGTATATTTTACCGTTTATGGAGTATGCTTTCGTTTCTAAACCATTTACAACAGCGGTAATATTCGTTTTGTAATGTGTTCCCGCAATTTTGCCAGCCTTTCCCCTTGATATATTCGCGTTTTTAACTTCCTCAGAGATTTCAAATCCTTCTCCCGTTATATATAACCGGTGCGTACTTTCATCATGCCAAACATAAAACCCATAATTTTTAAGTTCGTCAACGGGAATAACCGTTTTACCGCCAATATTATAAGATTCAATAGCATAGCCGTTTACAGTTGCTAAAATATCAGACGAATAAACTTTTCCTATAGCATCTCCGGATTTTGCGTAAACCGGGGTTATAGATAATATCGCAAGAAAACAAAGCGTTACATAAATATTTAAAATTAATTTAATTTTCATATCCATTGCTTCCTTCTGCATTATTTTCAGCTTGTTTTTTAATCCGCGCCGGGCTATAACTTAACGCCCAGCCCGACGGATATTCTATCATTCTTGAATCATAAATCGGGCTGTTCCATACATTATTAAATGAACTGTAAGTTATAAACCTATCCTTTTTACCAGACCACGGGTCGTTATAATAAAAACCTTTTTCATCATAACCTGTAAGGCAAAACGCGTGAACATTAAACCCTAGCCCCGCAATCCAAACAACAATAGGCACGCCGGAGGATAATTTATCTTTTAAATCATCCAATGTACCGCCGCTTAAATCAACCACAGAACCTAAATATTTTTCCGCTATACCAAAAAGCGCCGGAGGAAAAACCGTAAACCCTCCTGTTGTTGAAGGGTCTCCGCGAAAACCGAAATGCGGGTCGTATGCTCTAGGTACTTCTGATATTAATGTATCAATTTCCGCTTCTGTTACGTAATTAATCATCATACACAACGATACAATTTCACACCCGGTCGGATATCCTAACGCTCTTTGGTTAAGAATCGGAACATCTAATAAAACGCGAGGACTTACTGAATTTAAATTCATCCATTTAAAGCCGAGCCATGTATTTATCTTTACCCAATTACCCTCCTGCTCGATTATTTCAACAAGCTGCGGATGTATTATATCAACCGGTTTTGTATCTTCTTTATTTTCATAAAGCGCCATATATTTTTCTGTGCGTCGAAGATTTTTTTTAAGATATACCCAATGAGATTCACCGCCTATTTCAACGCATCCCCATCCGTTGGTGTTAACTTCCGTAACCGTAATATATTGCGGTGAATACGTACCTGTCTTTTTTGCGTTAAAATCCGGTTCGGCATATGTAACAAAAGTCCACTCCATATAATGTTTAACCGGTTGGCTTATGTCAGCTGCGGTTGAGTTATCTGCCAACGTTATTAATTCCGTATCTTTACCTTCCGTTATACCAATTTCCGATTGTACTCCTTTTGCTTGTATTCCATTTGTTTTTATTCCAAGGTCTAACGAAAACGCTTCTGTAACACTGTAAAAAGATAAAGTGAAAATTATAATCAAGCAATATAATTTTTTGCTAATATTTATCATTAGCACTTCCTCCTGTTCTGCTTAACCCAAATGGATAACTTTCCCATCCTTCCATTTAAAAGAAACCTCGCCGCCGCCTCTAACTTTAAGCCCTCTTACACTGCCGGAGCTCCATTCCTTTGGCAAAGCGGGTAAAAGTTCTGTTTTTCCGTTATGACTTTGAACTAACATTTCCGCTATCGCTGCGGTAATGCCGAAATTTCCGTCAATTTGAAAAGGCGGATGCGCGCAGAATAAATTTTTATAAACTCCGCCTCCTCCGGTATAACATGTACTGTTATCCGCCGGACGTAATATATTATCAACAAATATTTTTGCCATATCCCCGTCTTTTAGCCTTGCCCAAACATTTGCTTTCCATCCAAAGCTCCATCCTGTCGCTTCAATTCCCCTAAGATTCATGGTTTGTTTTGCCGCTTTAAAAAGCTCCGCTTCTTCCGGCGTTATCGAACTGCCCGGATATACTCCGTATAAAAGTGAAATATGTCTGTGATGCGGTTCCGCTTCCTCATATTCTTTATCCCACTCTAAAATTTGATTTTTAGAACCAATTTCAAGCTTTTTAAGCCGATTAAGTTTATCTTTAAGCTCTAAAGCAAATTCCTTATCGCAGCCTAACAATTCGCTTATCTTTATATTTATTGTAAATAAATCAACAATTATTGATATATCCATCGCACAGCCCCGCGATATTGAATAATCCTCACCGTTTAACAAATAATGATTTTCGGGAGAAGTCGTAATCGGTGTAATAAGATTACCCTCGCCGTCGTCTTCTAATATATCCAGAAAAAATTCTGCCGCACCTTTAAGCACTCCCGAATATTTTTTTAAGAATTCAATATCCTGTGTATATTCATAATGCTCCCATATATGACGTGAAAGCCAACCGCCTGATGAATACCAAAAACCATAAACTACCGAGCTTCTGTTATTTACATCGCCGCCTACCGGTTCGCTTTGCCGCCATATATCAGTATTATGATGAGCGCACCATCCCCGGCAGCCATAATTTCTTTTTGCTGTTTTCACACCGTTTTCGGACAATTCCGCAATAAGCTTTATAAGCGGCATATGACATTCTGATAAATTACACGTCTCAACATGCCAATAATTCATTTGCGCATTTATATTTATCGTATAGTTAGAGCTCCACGGCGGATAAAGTTCTTCGTTCCACACGCCTTGTAAATTCATCGCTTGTGAGTCTTCTCTTGAAGCCGCAATCGTAAGATACCTGCCAAAATCAAATAAAAGTGTTACAAGTCCCGTATCGGATTTATCTGTTAAATATTCTAAAAGTCTTTCATCTGTTGCAAGATTGCTTTTATCCGCACCGTCAAGCGTTATCTCAACCCTGTTAAAAAGTTTTTGGTAATCCTTTATATGCTCCGCTTTAAATGTTTCGTAATCTATAACTTCCGCTTTATTAAGCCGTTCGGTACATTTTTTTATAACATCGGTTTGGGAATCCTTTGGAGCACGGTTATAACCTTCGTAATTTGTAGCAACATCGGTATAAATTACAAAGCTTTGTGATTTTACGTATAATTTATCTTCTTTAACACAAATGCTGCCGCCGTTAAACTTTATTTTTAACCCAATTGCATAACTAAGCGTATTACTATTTTTAAGTATATCGTCTATAACACCGCTATTATCCTGCTTGCCGCGTTCTAATACAGCTCCGCGCAAGTAAAAAATTCCATTTTCAAAAATAAACTTATGGTTATGTACTGTTTCAAGGCTTATTACCGCTTCTGCATCCGGATTTTCCGATTCAATTTTTATTACAATCACATTACTGGGATGCGATGAAAACGCTTCTCTTTTATATTCGTATCCACTGCTTTTAAACGTGCAGGAAGTTATGGCGTTATCTAATGATAGCTCCCTTTGATATTCGTAAACGTCGCCAACTTCTGAAAAATCAATATTTAAAAAACCCGCACATTGATATGCTTCCGTATTGCTGCCTAACGAATTTTTACGCAGCGTTTCTTCCGCATTTAAAACATCGGAATTTTTTAAGTATTCTTTGGCTTGTTTAAACCCCTCGTATGGGTTTTGCGGGGATTTATCCATCGGATAACCCGACCATAATGTATCTTCGTTAAGTGATATTTTTTCTCTCTTTGCTCCTCCGTAAACCATTGCACCCAAACGCCCGCACCCTATGGGCAAAGCGTCTGTAAATACCCGCGCTTCTTCTTTATACCAAAGTTTTTTCATAATTACCTCCACATATAAAAGCTTATATTTTTATTTTAACATCTAACTTAAAATCAACTATAGCCCGATTCTTTCATAATAGTCAAGAATTTATTATTCTCATTAAAAATTTATTTTATTGCGTAAATAATATACTAAGAAAGGGATGAAAATAAAAATACTTTTCTTTCATCTTCATCTCGAACGACGTTGATACAGCATGAGGGATTCTTTTTATCCATCATGCTGTATATCAGTGTGATGGAGTATATGCCTAAATTTAATTTTTTTTGATTTTTTTTGTATTTTTTTTTATAATGTGATATTATGAAAATCGTTATGCAAATAAATTGTATTCACGGAAATAAAAGGTCTATCCAACTGTCGCGCAAGAGTCGGTAAAAGATTCATTCCACAAGTATAAATAATCATGGAGCTTTACATATGCCTAAAAATAAAAAAAAGTCATCAAAAAGAAAAAGAAGCGATAAAAACAACTCTTACCGCCAACTATTTGTTAAAACATTTTTTATCTCTTCAGGAGTTTTTATAATTTTAATTTTTTCCAGTTGGATATTATTACGCAATTGGATAAAACCTCCGGAAATACCGGCGCAGCCGGTGCAATTAGTAGAGGTTGAACATGACGACGATTGGAGCGGAGTTGCTTTTATGCCTCCACATTCTGACGAAGCCGACAAATCCGTTGGCGGCGATTTACCTGCCCCTGAACGTTTTATGCCATCTGACAGGAAGGATTTGTTTTACACCTTTTTAATTGTCGGCTTGGATAATGGCATAAATACAGATACAATCATGGTTGCGTCTTACGACGGCACTACTCATACTGCGGACATACTAGGAATACCGCGTGACAGCCTTGTAAACGTTAAACGCCGGTTTAAAAAAATAAACTCCGCATACGGAGCAGGCACGCTTGACGGCGGAGGACGAGAAGGCGGCATAGACCAGCTTAAAAGAGAGCTTAAAACAATAATAGGCTTTATTCCTGATTTTTGTGTGATGATAGACTTAAAAGCATTTGTTAAAATTGTGGACGCAGTAAACGGAGTTGAAATAGATGTACCGTTTAATATGCGTTATGACGACGATACTCCGTGAGGAGGAGCTTCATGTAAATATAAAACAAGGTCTTCAAACTTTAAACGGAGAGAACGCTTTGAAATTTGCGCGTTACAGGAAAGGTAACAGCGGATATAAAACTATTACAGATTATGAACGAATAGCGAATCAGCAGGCGGTAATAAACGCAGTTCTCGCTAAACTTTTAAGGCCTGAAAGTTTACTTAAAATTCCTGAGTTTATAAGTATATTTAATGAATGTGTATATACCGATATTGAAGCAAAAAATATACCGTGGTTTACAAAACAGCTTAATGAAGTTGAAGGAATCAACGCACTTAAAATGCATACTATGCCGACTACCGGTACAAGTAAAGCCGCTCCCTGTTATTACGAATTATTAGACAAGCCCGCAATAGTTGAGCTTGTTAATAATACAATAAACCCATATTTAAAAGATATTGAGTCAAAGGATTTGGATATTTTAAATTACGTACCCGAATAAAAAAAGGAATCAACCGCGCTTTATACACTGTTGATTCCTTTTTTTATGCTTTAATAACGGTTTTATATAACCTCTCTAATTCTTCATCTATAATTTTTTTATCTAAACGATTAAACAAAATTTCCGGCTCTTGTATCTTTTGTCCGGATGTAACCTTTTTTACCTCCCATGTATTGTCAACTGCCAGCCATTTACGGATTTTTACTGACGAAAACGGTAAAAACGGCTCTAATAAAACAGCAAGATTGGCAATAATAAATACGCAATTGTAAATTGTATCCTTACAGGATAAAAGATTTGTATTCCTTGTTTCCCACGGTTTTTGTGTATCAAAATATTTATTACCGTATCGTGCAAGCTCAAATATTGTATCTATCGCTTCTTTAAGCCTTCCGCTTTCAATTAAGCTTCCAACCGTTTTATAATCTTCGCTAACTTTAGTAAAAATCTCCGGTGCGGTTTCACCAATCGGTAATATAGCATCAAAATATTTATATATAAACACAAGCGTCCGGTTAACAAGGTTTCCATATGCGCCTAAAAGCTCGCCGTTGTGACTTAAAACAAACTCCCGCCACGAAAAATCGGTATCCCTTTTTTCCATCTGTTTGCGATTAAAAAATAACGAATAGAATCTGGGTCGTATCTGTTTATGATATCCTTTACCCAAACCGCCCAGTTTTGACTCGTTGAAATTTTACGCCCCTCAAGAGTCAGGTATTCGCATGATATTATGTCGTCCGGCAAATGCCAGCCGCTGCCTTCCGCCATTAAAAGAGAAGGAAGAATTATTGTGTGAAACGGGATGTTATCTTTTCCGTGCACATAGTAATGCCTTGCTTCGCCTTCCCATAAATCTTTGAAAGATTCGCTCTTTTCCTCCGCCGCTGCACAGCTCATTGATAAATAACCTAAAACATTCTCCGCCCATATATATATTTTTTTATCCTCATACCCATCTTTTGGCACGTCTATTCCCCAGTCTAAATCCCTTGTCACGGCTCTGTCTCTTAACCCCTCGTCAATATACCTCCGGGTAAAAGCAATTGCATTTTTACGCCAATGCGGACGTGCGGCAAGAAAAGCTTCCAATTCCTTTTCAAGCTTTGATATGGCGATAAACAAATGCTTGCCTCGCTTAAATGTTATATGTTCCGCACATACCGAACATATAGGGTCAATCAAGTTTTCCGGTTCTAAAACCGTTCCGCAGTCGTCGCATTGGTCGCCTCTCGCTGCTTTCCCGCAGGAAGGACATTTTCCCACCACAAATCGATCCGCTAATACGGAATCGCATTTAACGCAATATGCTTGCGGCGCATCTTTTTCGTAAATATATTTACTCTCGTACATTCTTTCATGAAATTTTTGTACAAAGCTTTTATGCTCCTCGGAGGACGTTTTCCCGTAGCGGTCGTAGCTGACTCCCAGCTTGTTAAAGCATTCGCAAAACTCCTTGTGGTAGTAATCGCTTATTTCCTCAGGGGATTTATTTTCTTGCTTTGCGCGGATTGCGACAGGCGTACCGTGACAGTCGCTTCCGGAAACAAGATATACATCGTCGCCTTTTGCTCTATAATACCTTGCAATGATATCTCCGGGTAAAAGCGACGCTAGATGTCCTATATGCATAGACCCGTTTGCGTAAATCCATGCGTTGCCAATTAAAATCTTCATAAAGTCAACCTCCTTAAATTTTTACTAATGTTCTATACTTACAAAACTATTTTTTACCAATTATTTACGAATATAATTAAACTCTTGGCAATAAAAAAAGCCCGCATCCTCCGAAACCTTAACGTTTCGGGGACGAGAGCTTATCTTCGTGTTACCACCCCAATTTATTCGCGCTTCACAACGCGAAACTCATCTGCTGCAGGCCAGTGATTTATACCGACAGCATAGCGCAATTACGGGCGCACCCGTCGCAGCCTAAGCAGAAGGTTAAAATCCGCTATCGGTGCGCGACTCCAAGGCCATCTTCCGCAAATTACCGCTTTATCTGCTCTCAGCTCGCCGGATTCTCTGTAAAAGTGTAACAAACGTACTTTCCTTTTCATTGCCTTTATCATTTATAATTATAACAATATGGCGAAACAACAGTTTTATAAATTTAATTACACGTTTTTAACGTTAATTATAGTATATGCAAATTTAAGTTTTTATCAAGTATTTTTTATGCGTAAATTTTTAAAACTTAAAAGACAACCCAAACAACGTCACAAAGATTAATTGTAAATTTACATTTAAACAACCTTCCTATATTACATAAAATTAATTAATAAGATATAATATGTATGTTTCTAAAGTGGGTTATAAAATTATAAAACGTACGAATGGTTAATAAATTCGCACGTTCTAATGTGTTTTACATATTTTAATTTTTACACACCCTAAACGTTAAAATTTTATAGGCGGTGTTTATATTATGAATGTTTTATTAAAACAAGTACATCTTGAGGATAGAGAAATACTTGCAAATCTTTTAGAAAAATATGATTATGAATTTTCACAGTATGACGACAGAGATGTAAACAAGCTTGGACTTTTTGGCTATAAATATCTTGACTGTTATTGGATTGAGGATAAAAGGTGGGCATATTTTATTGAAGTTGACGGCAAATTAGCCGGATTTATTATGGTAAATAATATCCCGTAAGCCAAAGATAAGGAAACTGATTTTACTCTCGCCGAATTTTTTGTTATGTATAAATACCGCCGGTGCAACGTTGGAAGAAAAGCTTTTTTTATGGTATCCAATTTACATAGAGGTAAATGGCAATTAATGAGGCATCCAAAAAATTTACCTTCCATATACTTTTGGGATAAAGTTGTTAATGAATATACAAAAGGTAATTATGAATGTGTTAAGGCTTACCCAAATATAGAATACGACGACGGCTCTTTAGCCGATGTGTTTTTTTACGATAACAGCTTATAATAAAATACTAAAAATAAAGACATTAATTCTCTTACTATTTTTTGTTAAATAAATTTTTGCCAACCCATACGCGATAGTTGTATTAGCTCTTGAAACATACGGTAGCATTAATTTAGATTTTGTCGATAGCTTGCTTTACAGCTTTACTAAAATAAAAAAGTGTACTGTATTTACATTTGACAAAAAATTAAATACTCTGATGTGCAAAGTATAGAGATGATATTCTTTTTTATTCGCAAGTATAAAATTAAAACATTCATCAGTAATTTACTTAATTTATATTAAAAAGGTCAAATATAAAATGAAATTAATTTCATTTATAATTGACCTTTTAATTTTTATTCTAATTTTCTTTTCGCTGTTAAAATTTAATTATATTTATTATCAACTTGCAATTGGATTGGAGCTTCTGCCCGTTTTAGACATAGGTTTATAATGGTCATTCGGCCTTATTAGCTTTTCATTCGCCGCCGATTCAAGTATCCCGTATATAACCTCGATATCGCCAAGCTCCTTTTCTGGCGTTGATACAATTTCCGCGTTATCGTTTATCGCTTTGTAGAAATTATCAAGCTCATGATAATAACCCTCATCCGGTTTATATGGAATTGCTTCGTGATATCCGTCTTTGTAAGATACATTTACAAATCCGCAGTGAGTATCTTCAAGATAAATTTCCCCGCCTGTACCGAATATCCTAAGCCCCACAAACGGTGCTTGCGTTTCCTTGCCGATTGCGTAGAAAGAATAATGCCCCGCGATTTCGTTGTCAAAAGTTAAAAGAGCGTTTACGCACGAAAATGGTGCAAAATCCACTGTTGTTTCGCGTCCGTTCGCAAATATGGCGTTCACCCTGCCAAATAAAAATCTGTGTCTTGCTATGTGGTGAATGCCGGAATCTAAAAATATACCGCCTTTAAATTCCGGATGCTGCCGCCATTCTTTCCCCGCAAAAGAATCTCCCAGCATATCTTTTTGAAATTCGGTTACGTTATTATCTATAAAATAAACCACGTTTCCAATTTTATGCTCTGAGATTAAATTTTTAATAAGAACATTTTCTTCTTCATACCTAATATTTTCTGCTACCAAAACATAAACTCCGTATTTATCTCTAAGCTTAATAAGCTCCTTAACCTGCTCCGAAGCTGAGCAAAAAGGTTTTTCGGCAATTAAATGTTTACCGCTTTTAATAACGGCTTTTGCACATTCATAGTTCTCCGTTATGGGAACCATTGTATCAACGGCTTTAAAATCCGCTTTTTTAAGCATTTGCTCATAATTATCATATGCCGCATCCTGATTAAGCCCTAAAGAGCTTGCAACGGATCTAGCTTTATTAATATCAGAATCGCAAACGGCGGTTATTTCAAATTTATCCGAAAGCCTTGAAAATGCCGGAGAGTGCAGCCGTTCCCATGCCATTCCTAAACCAATTATCCCTATTTTTATTTTAGCCATTTTATTACCTCGCTTTACTTTTGTTTTACGTTATTATGTTTTGCATTTAAGGCTAAAATATCACAGGGTTATTTTAGTAACTAAAACCGCAGCTCACCTAATTTTGGGGTAAAGTATTGCTTACCATTGCTTTAGGAGTTCCGTTATTCGTATTCATTTGACAAATTAATTGAATTTGAAACCACCAGCCTATTTCTTCAAACGAACCTAAATGATTAGAAATTGGATCTTTTGTTTCTATATACCACAAATTTGTACCTTCGATTCTTGTACCTTCAACTTCATTTTTTGTGTATCCGTTAGCACCGGAATGAACAATAAACATCAGCTCATCTGTATCCATTTCGATTATAAGATATTTATTATCAACCATAGCATCATGAAGCTTTGAACCGCCGAACCAGTAAATACCGCTTTCTTTATCAAATCCGTTGTCACTAAAAATACTCTCCATTATCATTTCGGCGGGAGGCTCCATGCTTAACCCCGGTTTTTTTCCGTAAGCATTAAAAACTATGTTTATCATACTGTCATTCCACCAGCCCGACCAACGGTTAAAAAAATCTCCCGGAGGCGTTCCGTAGCAATTCCACCACATAGGAACTGCTCCTAATTTGCCTAATTCCGGATACCATTTTTTTGCCCAATTCTCCGACCTGTCCTGTTCTTCAATCCCAATCGGCAAAGTTTCTTTTAAAATTATCGGAATTTCTTTTTTTATTGCGTCTTCTATTTGTCTAAATTGAATTTGCTCGTCGCCGGTGTAAAAAAATATTCCAAGCATAGTATAGGGGTCGTCGAATGTATGTTTATATTTATCAACAAGCTTTGCGTCGGCTTGCGTTATTGCGTTTACAACTATACGCTTATCATTATTACCACCGGAATTACGTATTGTTTTAAGCACATGGCGGTTAAGCTTATTCACCAATTCACACAGTCTCTCACGCTGCGCTTTTTGCCCGACATATCCCAATACCCAACCTGGACCTTTAGAACCTCCTGGACTCGGTTCATTCATTGGTTCAAAAATTAACGTTTCCGGATAATCTTTAAATCTATCCGCTATTTGTTTCCAAACGTCGTCTAACCATTTTGCAGCTCCGTCAAAATCTCCGTATTCGCCGTCGTCACATATCATAAAATCATACAAAAAATGCTCGTGATGCGTGTTAATTACTACTATCAATCCTGCGTCCAATGCCATATCAACGCATTCTTGAACTCTTGCCATCCATTTTTCGTCGATTTTACGGGTTTTTAAATCCATATGATTTCCCCATGTTACGGGTATCCTTACGCTGTCTATTCCTTTTAATTTTATTGCTTCAAATTGCCATTTTTCTATTTTTTCCGCTCCCCATAAGGTTTCGGATTCTAATCCCTGATGAGCCCCCGCTTTACCGCTGGCTTCTAATGTATTACCTATATTTATCCCAATCCCCATTTTTTTCATCATATCCCATCCGGTAATGGGAGTGAACGAGCTTTCGGCATTAGTTTCAGTAGTTTTAGAAACAGGTTTAGAAACGGGCTTAGTTTTATTATTCAAAATGCCCGCTAATAATATTTTACCGTTATCTTCTTCATCCATAACGGCTTTACCGTTATTTTTTACGCCATCCGCAGATAAAACTGCTTTGCTGTTAATTTTATTATCAGCGTATGCTGATAATACCGGGGTAAAAAAAACAGAAGTAATTAATAGAACAATAACAAATAACTTTTTCATCGGTTTTCCTCCTTTATTTTTGCGGTTTCCAGTTATATGCAATCTCTTTATATAATCCATAATACCAATACCGTTTAATAAATTCCCACAAAACTAATATTCGGTGAAATGCGGAATTTCGTTATTTTTATTAAAACATCTTTTGCTTTTATAGATTTTTCAAGAACAGCTATCTTTTTATATCCTACTGTTTGACCTTTATATATAAGCTGCCCGTCCGCATAAATTTCAAATTCTTCGATACGCTGGCTTTTCTTTATATCTTCCATAAGTACAATTTTACTTATTTCAACTGCGTTATTTAATTTAACACTTATTTCCGCTGCTTCACCGTCAATTTTTATTTCAGTCTCAATATTTTCGGCATAATTTACAACAAAATCTTTTTTCAGCCTATCGCCTATTTCCGATAACCTAATAACGTCGTTTTTATGAAAAAGCCCATCTTTATCAGGCGGGATATTTAATAAAAATGTTGAATTTCCGCCTACGCTTTTATAATAAATATCTATAAGCTCATCAAGCGAACGAACCTTGTCATCTTCAAAATCGTGATAAAACCAGCCCGGTCTTATTGATGTATTTGTCTCACACGGATACCAGATAAATTTGGTTTCCCCTTCGATAATCTCACGGCTGCCAAGGTCAAGGCTATGTATATTTATACCGCGTTTTCTAAACGAACCGTCAAAATCCTCGGTATTTTGTACGTCCCTGAATATAAACTCGCGTGAAGCTGCCGATGCAGGCAAAACGCTCCATTCCGCGTCGCGGGTATATCCCGCTTCGTTTCCGCACCACCTTATATCGCCTACATTAAATGTAACAGCATCCGGCTGGAGTTTATTACACACTTCCAAATATTCCTTCCAGTTATATTCCTGCCTTTTTCCGTTCTACTCTTCTCCGCACGCTCCGTCAAACCATATTTCAAAAATTTCGCCGTATTGTGTGAGCAGCTCCGTTAGTTGATTTTTAAAATATTCGTCGTATGCCTTACCGCTGCCATATGTTGCCTCATGCATATCCCACGGAGACAAATATACGCCGAATTTTATACCGCCTTCTTTACACGCGTCCGCAACCTCGCGTACAATATCTCCTTGACCATTTTTATATGGACTATTCTTAACACTGTGCTTGGTATATGCCGACGGCCATAAACAAAAACCGTCATGGTGTTTACAAGTTAAAATAAGCCCGCGCATACCCGCCGATTTTACCGCGTTTACCCATTGTTTCGCATCAAATTTTACAGGATTAAAAATATCAGGACTTTCTTTTCCGTCACCCCATTCCCTTCCCGTATATGTGTTCACTCCGAAATGAATAAATGCGTAAAACTCTGTTGTTTGCCAATTGTACTGCTTTTTTGACGGTACAGTATTTATTGCCAATTCAATTGAACTTAATATGTCAATCATCTCCCTTAATTATTTTTATAACAAATGTAATATAAAATAAATATATTCATTTTAATTTTGTAAAATATAAACTTAAAAAATTTTATTAAATGCCTTTTATTAAACAATTTGAATAAATTATTATTAATTAATTTTATAATATCTATTTAAAATATACATTAACTATACAGACAAAAAATAGTACGAAACAAACCTACCCCAGAATCAATCGGAACATATCAACCACCGGTTGATTAATCTACAACTAATTGCTTATTGATTAATTTTATCTTAAATTTAAAATATATTTACAAGCGCTTGTGAAAAATGAAGGATGGAGAAATTTTTATGATTATCAAGATAGGTGAAAAAATTAAAGAATTACGTAAAAAAGCTGATGTTAAGCAAGATAAATTCGCTGAATATTTAGGTGTTTCGGCGCAAGCTGTCAGCAAATGGGAATTGGAAGGATGCTATCCCGATATAGAGCTTTTGCCGTCAATCGCAAACTTTTTTAGCATTAGCATTGACGAACTGATGTGTTTTGATATAGTAAAAAATCAAGAAAAAATTAATGAAATTATTAAACAGGCAGGATTTGAGAAGAGTAAAAAATGGTATGACGGTTCAACAATTGAAATTCTCCGAAATGCCATTCAAGAATTTCCTAATAATTATGATTTGTTGTACTGTCTTGCGAAAGCTTTATGTTTTACACAAAAACCATATATATCATTTGATGATGACGAAAGACAAAAAAATTTACAAGAATCAATATCCATTTGTATACGTATTTTGAACGACTGCATAGATGATAACCTGCGATTTCAATCGCTTAAAATTCTAGCACAAGCTTATAATGAAGTTGGCGAAAAAGAAAAAGCTGTAGAAACAGCAAACAAGCTGCCGCTTGCGTGTGATTCACGTGATGTGGTGCTTGCGGAAATTCTCGACGGTGAAGCAAAAACCAATCAAATTGTTAAAAACATATGGTGGTTATCGGATATGTTTGAACATTCAATAAAAAATCTTGCAGATTACAAATATAAGGATAACGCAGAAAAGAAAATTGAGTTATTTAAAAAACTCATAAGCTTTGAAGAATTACTGCATGAAGATAATGATTATATTCATGAATCTTTAAGGTTGCGTGCTGTTTATTATTGGATTGCTAAAAATTATTTAGAATTGAAAGATTATGAAAATGCGCTTGCATGTATTGAAAAATTTGCCGAATATAGCATAAGGTTTGACGCTTTGCCTGACATATCCGCTTACACGTCAGTTATCTATCAAGGAAAAATCTGTCCAAAAAATAAAGACTTTGGAGATTACACAAACACGGTCTTAGCCGCAAAAGAAATTTTAACATCCGGGGAAATTTTTATACCGATACGTGAACACGCAAGATTTATAGCTGTTATTACCAAGCTTGATAAACATATAAAATAATTTTTACCGTAATTGCTTTAAAATTTAACACCGGTATAACTAACGTATATTACCCCTATCTAAAGTTAGATAGGAGTAATATATAGTTATAAAAAAATATAAAATTTTACTCTGTTTTAAAAGCTTTTATAATTGCTCTCAATTTACATTTTGCGAAACAGAGCATAAAATTGAATATAATTCCGGAGATACCTTTTTAAGAGAGGTTGGGCGTTTTTTATTTCTGTCGTAATAGCAGTGTTCGGTTTTGCCTATTGTTCGCAGTTCTCCGGTTATGCTGTCGGTAATTTTATACTCAATGCTCATCCGCATATTTTCCACCGTAGTTATGGATACCGCAATATGTACCGTATCCGGAAAACGCACCATAGATTTGTATTCGCACGAAACGCTTAAAACGGCAAAATCTATTCCCGCTTCAACCGCTTTTTCGTAGCCATAACCGGCTTGTTCCATCAAATCGACTCTTGCTTCTTCAAACCACCGGATATAATTCGAGTGATGGATAATCCCCATTTGATCCGTTTCATAATAATTTGCTTTTCTAATGTACGGCTTTAATTCCATTTTGAAAACTCCTTTGTAATAATTCTTGCTTACCTTAATGCAGTACCAATTCAACAATCCCTATAAAATACTGAGCTTCCCGAATTATATGGTTAATAACTGTTTGAGAAGCCGTGTTTCCGTTAACTGCCGCGCTGTTTTTAAGCATATCCGTAAGTATTGCCACAAATTTTTCACTTTGACGCGCGCAGTGCATAACAAGCTTTTCCATATCCTCTTTAATATCTGCGGATACATTCCCGCCGGAGCGTACCGCGCTTTGAACGTACCGCACCAAAAATCCGCGAGTTTTAGATGTTGCCGCTTTATAGCTTATCATTTGTTCAACATAATTTTCCTCTAAGCCGGGAGTTGCAAGCCGCACAACATCCGTATGCTCAATTTCCTGATGTTTCCAAAACTCTGCTTCGTCCAAAGCCCTTAATATATTGCTTTCTCCATAATAAAACTGCATAATTTTTCCGCTGGCATTCTAAAATATAATTTGCCAGCGTACCGCCTTTCTCATTTTGATATATTATCATATCCGGCAGTTATTAAAAAGTTGCAAGGACAAAAACTTCAATATGTAAATTGCTATTTATATATTAATTCCAAATTATAATTTAAATTGCAAACTTATGTACTGCATTAAAAATTTCAAAATAAAAAAATATGTTCTTGAAATTGTATTAAGCTTGTTGTATAATCTTACAAATTTGAATTTAATATCTTCAGGGCAGGGTGAAAATCCCGATCGGCGGTAAAGTCCGCGAGCGCTTATGCGCAGAATTGGTGCAACTCCAATACCGACAGTGAGTACGTTTTTACGTATAAGTCTGGATGAAAGAAGGTAACGCTTTTTTTCGTTTAAAAAAACACCCGGAAGGTATTACTTTCGGGTGTTATATTTTTTTGGAGGGATTATTTATGAAAAGAACAGTAAAATTAACAACTCTAGCAATGCTCAGCGCACTGGCGTTTATAACGTATTTGGCAGTGCCAAAAATTTCGTTTATACCTGCGCTCCCGTTTTTGCATTACGACCCTAAGGACGTTATTATCGTCATGGGAGGATTCCTTTTCGGTCCGCTTTCGGCTCTTGTAATGTCTGTTGTTGTTTCGTTTGTTGAATTAGTTACCGTAAGCTCAACGGGGTATATAGGGTTTATAATGAATGTATTATCAAGCTGCGCTTTTGCGTGTACCGCCGCTATTATTTATAAATCAAGGCACGGTTTCGTATGGATGGCAATTTCCCTGTTATCAGGTGTTCTTGCTATGTCCGCCGTTATGTTATTATGGAACTATTTAATAGTTCCGCTTTATATGTCCGCTCCGCGGGAACAGATTGTAAAGCTTTTAATTCCGGGCTTTTTACCTTTTAACTTATTTAAAGGCGGTCTTAACGCAGGGCTTGCCATGCTTATTTTTACTCCTCTTAAAGCCGCGCTTAGTAAAACTAACCTTTTGCCGGTTAACCCAAACCTTTTACAAAGTAACCCAAACCTTTTACAAGGTAACCCAAACCTTTTACAAGGTAACCCAAACCTTTTACAAGGTAACCCAAACCTTATGCAAGTTAATCCAAATGAAAACCGCACCAAAAATAATATCGGTGCGGTGCTTGTCGGACTTTTTATAGTTGCAACATTCGTTCTTTTAATACTTGTTTTCCGAGGTGATATTTAAGTCATACCTGCAAATAAAAAGGAAAGCCAACCCATGACCAACCGTCGCGCATGGGTTGGCAAATAATTAATTTCACGAGTATAAATAATATTTTAACTAAAATACTCGACTCCCGAAAGGAATATTTTTTGATCCTGAATCTTGTATGTTTTTATAAAGGTTTTCGCCAATGCGTTCCGAATGACCCATTTTACCCAACACGCGTCCGTCCGGGCTTGTTACGGCTTCCACCGCGTATGCTGAACCGTTTGGATTATAACGAATATCATTGGTAGCTTCTCCCGAAAAGTCAACATACTGTATCGCTATTTGGTTATTTGCGATAAGTTCCTTTATCCCGTCGCTTGAGGCATAAAAACGCCCTTCTCCGTGGGATATCGCCGTCATAAAGCGGTCGCCCGCATTTGTATTATAAAGCCACGGCGATTTATTGCTGACTATTTTTGTTTGCGTAAAACATGAGGTATGCCTGCCGATTTCATTTTTAACAAGCGTCATATCGTCGGGTAGTAAATCGGTTATACGTCCGTACCGTATAAGCCCAAGTTTTAATAGAGCCTGAAAACCGTTGCAAATACCAAGCATTAAACCGTCGCGGTTATCCAAAAGATCCGTTACAGCCTCCATAAGATACGGGTTTTTGAAAAACGCCGCTATAAATTTACCGCTGCCGTCCGGTTCGTCACCTGCGGAAAAACCGCCGGGTAAGGCTATAATTTGAGAATTTCTAATAAGTTTCTCCGCTTCTTGAACGGATTCTGTAAACGAAGCAAGGCTTAAATTTCTTATAACAAATGTATTAACGCGTGCGCCCGCCACTTCAAATTGTTTTTTCATATCGTATTCGCAGTTTGTACCTGGGAATACCGGCATGAATACCACGGGATGCGCGCTTTTTATTTTGGATTTTACCTTTACCGGTGTTTTATATTCCGGAGCTTCAAAAATTTCAATAGAGTTATCCGCAAAATGATTTGTTGGAAAAACTTTTTCCAACGGCGAAAGCCACGCTGCAAGTGCGTTTGTTATATCAATTTTTAACCCGTTAAAATCAAGAGCGTAAACATTTGTAATTTCGCCAAGTATGGTATAGTTATATGAAGAAAAATAATTTTCATCTCAAAAAGATGCTATTTCCAAAACAAATGAACCGTATTTTTTATTATATAAATCATCGTACTTCACTTTTACACCAAATAAGTTACCAAAGCTCATTTTACATAACGCCGCTGCTACTCCGCCCGTACCTACAGCATATGCTGATATAACCTTTTTTTCTAAAATAAGATTGTGCAGTAAATCAAGGTTTCGGATAAATTCGTCCAAATCCGGTAAACCGTCGTTATCGTATTTGGTTTCTAAAAGTATAATAGTGTTTCCCGCTTTTTTAAATTCCGGCGAAATAACATCCTTTGCCTTTGCTGTTCCTACGGCAAAAGAAACAAGTGTCGGAGGTACATTTATATCCTTAAAAGTTCCGGACATGGAATCCTTGCCGCCTATAGACGCAGTACCCAGCTTCATTTGAGCGTAAAATCCCCCTAAAAGCGCAGCAAACGGCTTACCCCATTTTGAGTTGTTATTACCTAACCTTTCAAAATATTCCTGAAAAGATAAATATATTCCCATGCGATTTGCTCCGGCGGCAACGGCTTTTGCCACAGAATCAACAACCGCACACACCGCTCCGTGGAACGGACTCCATTCGCTTAAATAAGGGTCGTACCCGTGAGCCATTATAGATACGGTATCTGTTTCGCCGTCCTCCACAGGGATTTTAGCCGCCATAGCCTGTATGGGCGTAAGCTGGTTTACTCCTCCTAACGGCGTTAAAACTGTACCGCTTCCTATAGATGAATCAAACATTTCTATAAGCCCTTTTTGTGAAGCCACATTTAAATCGGATAAAACAGCCAGTACATAATTAGGGTCACTGATAACGGGATTTTCCCTTTTTTGCGGAGAGGCAACATATACATCCGCTTCTTGGCGTACTCCGTTTGTGTCAAGAAATTCCCGCGATAAATTAACAATTTTTTCGCCGCGCCAGTTCATAACAAGCCTTTTATCATCGGTTATTACTGCAACGCGCGTTGCTTCAAGGTTCTCCTGTGCCGCGTATTTAATGAAGGCTTCTTCATTTTCGGGCGAAATTACAACAGCCATTCTTTCTTGTGATTCAGAAATTGCAAGCTCTGTTCCTGTAAGCCCGTTGTATTTTTTAGGTACACTTTCTAAATCTATTATAAGACCGTCGGAAAGCTCCCCTATCGCAACGGCAACTCCCCCTGCGCCAAAATCGTTACAGCGTTTAATCATTTTAGCCGCGTCAGGGTTTCTAAAAAGCCTTAAAAGCTTCCGTTCTGTTGGAGGATTGCCTTTTTGAACCTCCGCGCCGCAAGTTGCAAGCGATTCTTCCGAATGCTCCTTTGACGAACCTGTTGCTCCGCCGCATCCGTCGCGTCCGGTGCGCCCGCCTACTAAAATTACCAAATCACCCTTTTCAGGGCGTTTTCTTATAACATTTTCCGCTTTAACCGCACCAATAACCGCGCCAAGCTCCATTCTTTTCGCGGCGTACCCCTCATGATATATCTCATTTACATATCCGGTTGTAAGACCTATTTGATTACCATAAGACGAAAAACCGGCGGCGGCTGTTCTTGTTATTTTACGCTGAGGCAGCTTTGACGGAAGGGTTTCTTCAATAGAACGCCTTGGGTCTGCGCTTCCTGTTATACGCATTGCCTGATAAACATAGGCGCGTCCCGCAAGCGGGTCTCTTATCGCACCGCCTAAGCATGTCGCCGCACCTCCAAAGGGTTCAATCTCCGTTGGGTGATTATGTGTTTCGTTTTTAAACATTAAAAGCCATTTTTCGTCTTGTCCGTTAACATCAACATTTATTACAATACTGCACGCGTTAATTTCTTCCGATTCATCAAGCGCAGCGGCTTCGCCTTTTGCTCTTAACGCCTTTGCACCCATTACAGCCATATCCATTAAAGTTTTTTCTTTCTTATTTCCTACAAACTCCCTTTCCTCAAGGTATAAATTATACGCTTCCTCAAATAATTCTTTGTAAACCGTCCTCAAATGTAACGTTGTCTATCGCTGTTAAAAATGTCGTATGGCGGCAATGGTCGCACCAGTATGTGTCAATTACTTTAATTTCTGTTTCTGTAGGGTCGCGCTTTTCATCTTCGCTAAAATACGCGTGGCAAAAAAGCAAGTCGTCCGCCGACATTGCAAGTCCAAGATTCTCACGCATAGCGTATACCTGCTGCGGAGCTTTTTTAATAAAACCTTCAAATTTTTTAATACCGGCGGCTTCCGGCATTTCCAGTTCTAATTTTTCCGGCTTTTTAACGGGTATTTCAGCAGAATCTACCGGGTTAATGCAGTATTCCTTGATTTTTTTACAATCCTCCTCAGAAATGCTGCCGCTTAAAATATATAAAAGTGAGCTTGCGGCATAAACATTTTCATTTTGAGTAACGGCTTGTATGCATTGCAATAAGGAATCGGCACGCTGGTCAAACTGTCCGGCAAATATGCCGCACCGAATATAAAATCCCCTTGCTGCGCCGGAAAATCTTCTTCATACAAAAAATCCACCGGCGGTTCGGAAAAAACCGTTGTTTTGCATTTTTCAAACTCCGTGTCGGTTAACCCCTTAACATCATAAACGGATAATATTCTTAATCCCGAAAGCCCTTGCAACCCTAATGTTTCTCTTAAATCTTGAAGAAGCGAGCTGCTTGCCGCGTCCGCTCCCGGCTTTTTTTCAACGTAGACTCTTCTTATTTTATCCATCGTTAAACATTCCTTTCTTACAGATAGTAAAACAATTTTATCATGTTAAAACATTTGTGTACAATTCAAATTTCATATAAGGGGTGTTGGCTTAAGTTATAAAAACCGTTTTAAACAAAACGGGTATATATAAGTATAAAGAAAAAATAAAATCCGCGGCGTTTACAAGCAAATAAAAATTCATTACACGTTTTGTTATACTCGCGGAGGAAAAGGAATGTCAACACAGCGATAATACCTTGCTAACTGTCGCGCATGTGTTGGTAAATGATTATTTCCGCGAGTATAAGCATTGCGGAAAGGAAAGGAGCGGATGTGAAGCGATGCGGATTTATCCCGATGAAATTGTACGCGAATATGGCAGCGGCGTTTACACCTTGGCAATGAAACTGTGCCGAAATAAATTTGACGCCGAAGATTTGTTTCAGCTCACCTTTTTAAAAATATCCGAAAAAGGCTCTCTTGATGATTCGCGCAATATTAAATCATATCTTTATACCACCGCGCTTAATTTATACAGAAAGCAGTTTACCAAAGCAAAACGCGAAAATATGTATTGCGAGACTTATGATATATCCGGCTTGGATATAAAATCGGACACAGCAATTCCACCTGATGAGGACTACATAATGAAGGAGCGGCAAAAATGTATTAGAAACTGTATAAATGCCCTTCCCAAAAAGTATTATCTTGTGGTTATAATGTTTTATGCGCTTGAATGGAAGGTTGGAGAGATTTCGGATTATTTGAAAGCTCCGGAGGGTACTGTGAAAACCCGGCTTAAAAAGGCAAGGGAGATTATAAAAAAAAGATTGGAGGCCGAACAATGGATAACCTTGACTTAATGATACTAGACGCGCTAGGCGAAAAACACGAACCGGATGAATATCTTGTTTTAAGAACGGTTAATGCGATGCGTGAAAATAAAAAGCAGAATGTAATGGCAGTTGATTTAATTTTTATTTTAAATATACTTGGCATTGTTCTAGCCGGTCTTATATCTTTTTTACTGCCGGTTTCTAAAGAATTGCATTATTTTTTTTATTTAATCATTTTAATGTGGATATCCGCGATTTTACCTGTCTATGTAATCGCAAGGCAAAAGCTCGCGGGATTGCGTGTAATGTTTTAAATTTACGAGCGTAAAAATATTATATTTAAATTAAGTCTGAACGGAGGTTTTAAAATGGCTGTAAGTATAGTTTTTTTAATAGCTTCATGCATGATAATGGTATTATGTGTAGTTGTTATGATTCTTATCGGAAGATGGGTTTATAAGGATGCAAAGAAAAAAGGGCTGCCCGCCGCAATGTGGACTGCTGTGGCGGTTCTTATGCCGTCGCTTGTTGGATTATTAATTTACATTGTTTACCGCGCGGATAAAAAACCAACAATGATATGTAAATCCTGCGAAAGGAGTATTGAGCTTAATGTGAGCTTTTGTCCATACTGCGGATACCAAAGTCCACCGGTTGAAACGGTTTTAGCCGCACCCACTTCGTCAAAGGGTTTGCTTGCGTTAATTATTATTCCTGCTGTTTTAATGTTTTTTGCAATAATAGGAGTTATGGGGATAATCGGTATAGCTACCTTCACCCATTCCGGTAGTAGCTATGCGTATAACACAGCGACCACATCTGTTGTAGAGGAAGTGCAATCACCCTCGTACAGCATATCGGTTGGCCCATTGGATATTAATACTTCAACTGCGGATAATTCATGGGACTGGGATATGGATATGTCAGATAGTTCATGGAACTGGGATATGGATATGTCTGATAATTCATGGGATTGGGATATGGAATCATACCCATACGAACAGGATGAAACAGTTTACGAATCATATTCTGACGGTTCTTACGCTTTAAATAAAAAGTTTTCCGATACCGATTTTGTTGCAACATATAATATTCCGGATTACACGCAGGAGCTTTCCATAGCATTTTATTGCCGGGGAAACGCTGATTTTAAAATATCGCCGGAGCCTTTAAAATCCCCGGAAAGCTATTCAATTCAATCCGGCGGCGGTAATACATCCATAATTTATGTATATGACGCGTCTGCGCTTTCCGAAAGCTCCATATCTTTTACGGTTTCACCTAAAAACGGAGAGAGTATATACGATATCAGCATTTGCGTAACAGCGGATTAATAAAAATTTTTATTAATTTAAAGGTATTATAATGTAAGAACATTATAAGATAAGAGCAAAAACAAAGCAGGAAAAGCCACTCATAGCTGAGTGGCTTTTAAATTTATTGACGGAGTTATTACATATAACAATTGCTATTTAAGCGATTTCAATATAAATAATAATTGCAACGCCCTGTTAGCGTTAAAGTGTTCGTACCTTTTTCATTATCAATCACAAAAATGATTTTTCATATTGACATTTTTCGATGTAATAAATATACTATATCATATCGAAAAAAACAAATATGAGGTGTTGCCGTGGAAAACAAATATTTGAATAACGCACGAGTATTTAAAGCCTTTTGTGATGAAAACCGGCTTATGATACTCGAAATGCTTCAAAGCGGCGAGAAATGCGCTTGCGTCCTTTTGGAAAGATTGGAAATTGCACAGCCAACCCTTTCCCATCATATGAAAATACTTGTCGAAAGCGGAATAGTATCGGCAAGGAAAGAGGGCAAATGGACGTATTACTCTATTTCAAACGAGGGCGTCGCCGTCGCCAAAGAGTTGTTAAGCAAACTGACCGAAATCATTGAAAACTGTGGCTGTGCTGACAATTCCTAATACAAGTAACCACCAACAAAAAGATAGGAGAGATTGTTAATGAAAAAAATGCAGATTTATGAACCAGCTATGTGTTGCCCTACAGGGATTTGCAGAGTAGGCGTAGACCCTGAACTGTTACGCAT